>JAAEEI010039707.1:49778-64037 GCA_012654025.1 Pachypsylla venusta
ATTGACCTTGGAGGATATTTAGAGGTCAAATATGAATTTTTAAATAGAAACACACATTTTTGACCCCGGATTCGTGATGAGCAGAAAATTTTACTCTCAAATATGTACCTATGATTGTTAAACCCTTATCTGTGTAACATATTCCCGACAAATTTTGGGTCGTTGGGGGCTATATTCACCTGGGAGCCATTTAGGGCACCAAATGTGGAGCTCCAATTTTGATGAAATTTAAAACAATGAACCAAAATTTGCCGATGAGAGTGTGTGTTTTAAATTTCATCAAAATTGGAGTGATATTTCCAGTTTTAAAGATGTGACCCGAATTTCACATTTGGTGCCCTAAATGGTCCCCAGGTGAAGATAGCCCCCCACGACTCAAAATTTGTCGGGAATATGTTACACAGATTAGAGTTTAACAATGATAGGTACATATTTGAGAGTAAAATTTTCTGCTCATCACGAATCTGGGCTCAAAAATGTGTGTTTCTATTTAAAAATTCATATTTGACCTCTAAATAACCTCCAAGGTCAATGTGAAGGTCATGGTCATGTGTAAAATCTCTTGCTAATCACGAATCGGGGGTCAAAAATGTGTGTTTCTATATAAAAATTCATATTTGACCTCCAAATAACCTCCAAGTTCAATGTGAAGGTCACGGTCTGATTGTTGATCCTAGGTATTTAAATTTTTCGTAGAATTGGTCTGCTAGTAGAAATTTGAATTCTAGATCAATGAGTTCTTGAGTCGTGGACTCAATCTGAACTAATTCAGTTAATCATTGGGTTCGGATGTCGAAACCCAAAATCGATGTTTTCAAAGTTCGATATATCGACTACTCGATGTATCATAACAAAAAGATCGATGTTTTCAAAGTTCGATATATAGACTACCCGATGTATTGTAACAAAAAAAATCGACGTTTTCATAGTTCGATGTATCGTAACGAAAAATTGATATTGTCAATTGATATTGATATAAATCGACCACTCGATGTATCGTAACAAAAAAAAATTGATGTTTTCAAAGTTCGATATATCGACTACCCGATGTATCGTAACAAAAAAAATCCATGTTTTCAAAGTTCATTATATCGACTACCCGATGTATCGTAACAAAAAAATCGATGTTTTCAAAGTTCGATATATCGACTACCCGATGTATCGTAACAAAAAAATCGATGTTTTCAAAGTTCAATATATCGACCACCCGATGTATCGTAACAAAAAAAAAATCGATGTTTTCATAGTTCGATATATGGACTACCCGATCATATATGGACTAGTTTTCATAGTTCGTTATATGGACTACCCGATGTAGTTCGATATATCGACTACACGGTGTATCGTAACAGAAAAATCGATGTTTTTATAGTTCGATATATGGACTACCCGATGAATCGTAACAAAAAAATCGATGTTTACAAAGTTCGATAAATCGACTACCCGATGTATCGTAACAAAAAAATCGATGTTTACAAAGTTCGATAAATCGACTACCCGATGTATCGTAACAAAAAAAATCGACGTTTTCAAAGTTCGATATATCAACTACCCGATGTATCGTAACAAAAAATCGATGTTTTCCAAGTTCGATAAATCGAGTACTCGATATATCGTGTTTCTTCTTCTTTTTGACTGTTCCAAACGTTCATTATTGAAATTTATAAACCAAAAGTTGGTGCCTCCCCCATCTATGCAGAAATGTATGCAGACATTATTTTTGTATGTTAAATAATCTATATCACAAAGATTGAGCACAGGATGTAGAAGTGTCAGATCCACGTGAATGTCATAAAGTGTTGTTATTTTTAATTAAAAAAATATTCAAATATGGAAAGGAGTGAGGGGGGGGGGCGTAGGTAACATCCCACAACATGTCACACACAAGTGGGGCAGGTATAGTCATAAAACGAAAAGAAAAACAGAATTGTAATGTTATGAAATAAAATATCTCACTGCACGAAATGTACGAGAATTAAACTCATTAAGAGCCCACGATCATACCACGTTGAATACACCAGTTCCCGTCAGATCACTGAAGTAAAGCAACGTCGGGCGTGGTCAGTACTTGGATGGGTGATGGCTTGGGAACACCACTTATCGTTGGCTCTTTTTTCCGGCCCAAACCAGGCTACGTGAGGTCAATGTGGGTAGCTGGTTTGCAATTTTCCAGCGAATGGAGGGTAAAACCCCCGTCTTGAATGACCAATAGATGTTAAAGAGACGTTAAGCCAAATTTTTCTTTTTAAAAAAAACCTTCTAAGGTATGATATTGAAGCCAAATTTTGGGCGCGCGTACTTTATGCCCCCCCCCCCCCAACTTGGCAATGCACGTAATTGTATAGAGGAAGGGCTTTGAGAGTTGAAACGTAATGATTATTTTAAGCTAACAAAAGCGTAGTGTTTGTAATGATACCAATATTGTTGTATGTACACAACAAAGTAATCGAATTGTTATCCAGCGCCTATGGCACGTTGAATACACCAGTTCCCGTTCGATCACCAAAGTTAAGCAAAGTTCAACGAGGTTGTTCCATGTGGGTGTCCACTTGCGTTCGCGCCCTTGTGATACTGTTTTTCCGGCCCAGCACAAGCTGTGTGAGGTCAATGTGAGTAGCTGGTTTGCAAGTTTCCAGCAAATGGAGGGTAAATCCCCCGTCTCGAATAACCAATAGATGTTAAAGAGATTAAAAAAAAAAAAAATCCAATTGTTGAACTTTATAAACTGCAAAGCCCAGTTGGTATACCGACTGACTGACTGATTTCAACGTAGCTCCACGACGGCTAAACTTAGAGACTTGAAATTTGGCACCTAGATTCCTTCTACTCTGTGGAAAAGGATATGATGTTCCATTTTATGTAAGTGCGTAATAAGAAAGGAAAAAAATCGAAAGTTCAAAAGTGAAATCAAGCTGCCGCCAAAAGTGACGCTTTTGAATGGATTCCTTAGTAGTGGGCAAACTAAAGGAGATAATGAAAAAATACAAATAATGCGCCCCCTCCCCTCAAAGTAGTATATAAACACCCCATAAAAAAATAGAAAAATATTTTTTTCCGGTTTCTATCGGATTTATGGACGGTTTTTACCACCGGAAAATCGGATTTGAGAAGTACCATGTCGGGATGAGCGGGAAAGCTGAAATTCGATACAAATGTATTTTGCAATACAAAAAGTAATATCCTTGAGTAAAATTTTGAATTTTCTAAATAGGAGCCGTGCTCACTTTGGTTTTCGGTTCCACCAGAAATACAAATTTAATATGCTTTAATGTCGCAATCTCGAATTTGTTGTTGAATTTCGAAACCTTAGCGAAGCACGAGCAAACAGCAAATTATTTTATAACAACCAAACTTTTGAATCCATACTAATATTATAAATGCGAAAGTAACTCTGTCTGTCTGTCTGTCTGTATGTCTATCTGTCTGTATGTATGTTACGCTTTCACGCTTAAACTACTGAACCGATTTTGATGAAATTTGGTATGGAGATAGACTAAACTTTAGGAAAGGACATAGGCTACTTTTGGGGTTGAAACTATAAACGGCCATGCCTCTAAGGCGCCAAGCAAAGCGGGCGTATCCTGCTAGTAATGATTATTTTATTCAAATTTCCAATTTCACACCCATTTATTTAATATTTCGAATTTAATACCTATAAGTTCGCTTGTTAATGCCAGAGGGACCATTACCAGGTTTTTGAAAAAGATAAAAATGAATTTGTATGATGGAAATCAATGGGATAAGATGTAGTTACTGCTAGCATAGGCGGCTTCTAAGAAAATATCAAGAATCGTCTTTATTGGGCGGAGCGAAGCGTAGCCTTATACTCCCTGCAAACTGCAAACTTTTGTTACCCTACTCCTCCGAAACTACTCAACCGATTTTTACCAAATTTTTTTCTTCATATTCTGCATAAACCCAAGGGTGCATATATCTATTTTCAGAACGATATCTTTAACCGTTTCCGATTTTTTGGCCGATTTTCCGATTTTTTACCAAATTCAGAGAGTCATGATCCGATATCTTAAATTTTGTCGCGACAGCATAACAACTCATAACGAAAAAGTTTTAGGTGTATTCTCAATACCTAATTTAGGACATAATTTACTAAATTTTGACAAACCATTCCAGAGTTACAAGTTCGAATCCGGGATCGGGCAAAATAAAATTTAGGAAATACTAATTGATTAGTCAAAACGTTGAAGGATATCGAATATATATATATATACCCCCAAGGGTGCATACATCTATTTTCGTATATCTTGAACCGTTTCCGATTTTTCGGCCGATTATTTTGCGTTCCAAATAGGACCTACTACTCAACGGCATGATGCAATCAAGAAAGGTGCGCTATTCTCAAAAAATCTTGTTTTAACGGAATAATGGAGCAATATGCTAAAGTTTATGTGGTGCCCGAAAATTCGAGGTGAAACGGATGGCTCCGCCCGTTTTTGTCCACGGACACACCTAGTAGTAATTTAAACATAATTGTTGAACAAATTTTGTTTACGTTATATATATAAAATATTGAGGGCCTGTGATAGAATTTTGTTCACGTTATAAATATATATCAAATATTGAGGGCCTTTACGTTATTTGTATGAAAATAATATTTAGGGCCCACTCAAAATTTTCAAAATTTCATTAAATTTATGTAAATGGTATTGACAAGACTCCTTTAAGCAAAATCATCTGATATTGATAACATTGACCAGTTTTAATCAGGACCGGATTAACCTTCCGCGGAGCTCGTAGGACTTTCACAGATCGGGGCCCCCTCCACCCCCCGTCCGAATATCCGAATCCCGAAAATTTCACCTTAAGCACTACGCAGAACTGAAGTAAACTCTCTTTCCCCCACTCCTATCCCTAGTTTCTAGACAAAAGTCTACTGGTCTGGAGTCATCAGGTCGGTACCTACCGACATTTTACTTTGTAGATTTACCGCCACGCTGCGCCGCCGGGACACAATTCTCAAAATGATCCCAAAAAAAAAAAAGAGTAACAAGCTAAAACTAATATTTTTCATGATAAAATTGATATCCTAGATTAATCTTCAAAGGGATAGTAAGAGGGTACCTAGTGCACCTACACTAACCAATTTGCTTATGTTGCAATACTCGTTTCTTTATTAAGTTCCTAGGTAGTAGGTACCTACTTGTACTTTCCTAATTTAGATTTTACTACATACTTTGAAGAGTTGGGGGCCCCGTCAAAATGATATGTTTTTTTTTTCAATTGTCAACCAAGAAATGTCGAAATATCTAGTGTAAGTTGTCAAAGCGCGGGGCCCGCAGCACGTGCTACAAGTGCTACTATTGTTAATCCGGTTTTAGTGATAGGTTGTATTTTTTATGTTTGAGATTCAGTTGTCTTAAGACTCAACTTTACCATCATTCACAACCAGCACAGCTTAGTGAAATATCTAGGACTTCTTCTTTAACTTCATCCTTTCGTAATTCTAATTGGGGCTGACGTTGCTTTCCTTAATTCTACTATGCCACAATCTTTTGTTCGGCTGATGACCTCTCATCATTGGTTTGAAGCAAAGTTTTTTAAAGGCGGTACTCCCTTCCTAAAATTCTGTATTAACACGGACTTAGGACCGTCACCTAATAAAGCTAGTTTCATGCCTTTCATGCTAGTTTCATGCCTCTACATTGGAAACTACTAGGACTCTCGGTAATCAAATTATTGTAATTTTTAAAATAAAAATTCTATTCTATAAACTCATGATGTGTAAAATTGAGAAAGTTTTAGAATATTTTACAGACAGGCCTATATATTTACATACAAATCGAACCCAAAGAATGTGAAAAAGGGTTATCGGTAGTGAGCAAATAATCTCTGTGCTCAGTATTTTCATTCCAAGAAAAATAAAAATAGAGATTTTTGTACTTTTACTTTGCAGATGATTTTTTTTTTTTTTCAATTTGGCTTAACGTCACTTTAACATCTATTGGTCATTCAAGACGGGGGTTTTACCCTCCATTCGCTGGAAACTTGCAAACCAGCTACCCACATTGACCTCACCCAGCCTGGGTTGGGCCGGAAAAAGCCAACGATACGTGGTGTTCCCAAGCGGTCACCCATCCAAGTACTGACCACGCCCGGACGTTGCTTAATTTCAGTGATCTGACGGGAACTGGTGTATTCAATGTTAGTTTGTGTAGTATGCGTGTGTGTTACCTCAAGAGAGGTGGATATGAGAGGGTAATATCCATGTTTTCCGATAGATTGTTGATAATCTTTAAAATTTTTGGAGAAAAGGATCAAAAAGGAGAAATATATACTGCAACCAAAAGATAAGAAAAGAAAGTGGAAAAAAATTGGAAAAAATTCAAAGGCATACCAGAAGATACAAATATAACAAAGATGAGAAAGTAAATCTTTGAATAAAATCCTCTAAGAGATAAACAATACTATTTTGGTAACGATGTGAAAAATAAATAACACAATGTTACCTTTATTATTAATATTATGAAAATGTGACAAAATAGTTATAGCACATTACTTCCTCTCTCTCTCTCTCTTTCCTTTTTTCTAAAGTTTTAAATTATTCTATAACAGGGAATCAAAAATTATTTCAATTTTAAATTGCAAAATGTCATAATAAAATGAACATGTGGGTCCAACCCAAAAAATGTCAGAATAGCTAATCATCATACTTTATTCTTCTGATTAAGGAATGATCAATCTGGGGACGCCGAAATCACCAAAAATTTAAGATTATTATTAAATGAATAATAGAGTTAGTAGTGGAGACGCCAAATTCACAAAACACAATAAAAACATAAAATACTGTCAATGATTAATATAATAGTGGAGACGCTAGATTCACCAAAAATTAAGATTATTATTAAATGAATAATAGAGTTAGTAATGGAGAAGCCAAATTCACAAAACACAATAAAAACATAAAATACTGTCAATGATTAATATAATAGTGGAGACGCCAGATTCAACAAAATTTAGGATTATTATTATTAAATAAATAATAAAGTTAGTAGTGGAGATGCCAAATTCACTAGAAAAAGAAAAAAAACACAATAAAAACATAAAATACTATCAATGATTAATATAATATTGGAGACGCCAGATTCACCAAAATTTAAGATTATTATTAAATGAATAATTCAATAATAGAGTTAGTAGTGGAGACGCCAAATTCACAAAACACAATAAAAACATAAAATACTATCAATGATTAATATAATATCAATAGTGGAGATGCCAGATTCACAATAACATATTACTCGTATAATAATATGTCATGATTATTCAATGAATAATATAATAGTGGAGACGCCAGATTAATGTAGCCACCGAGGGGAGCAAAGCAGCTTCATTAGTTGACGGTATTAAGCCCGTGTGAATACAGAAGGTTTGGTGTTAGGAAGGGCATCCAGCCTTTAAAAGCTCTGCTTCAAACCAATGATGAGAGATCATCAACAAAGAGCTAGTTTCTACGCAGTTTCAATTGATACTGTGAGAAGCAAGCTAGGAAAGAGTATAAAAATTCCCCGCCACTCTTCCTTACATCGAAATACCTAATGAGTTTAAATTCCGACCCCAACCCAAACGATTTCAGAATTTCAGTCTGATTTCCTCACTCTCTTCACCAACACGCAGTCTTGGTGGGGTACCTCTGATCATTATTAAATGTAACAGATTTATGAACCGCTAAATTAGAACAGAGGAACAGAGTGGTCCCTATCTCCTAGAGGTTAAACGAACCGAGGTACCCCACCAAGACTGCGTGTAGGTGAAGAGAGTGAGGAAATCAGACTAAACTTCAGAAATTGTTTGGGGTGGGGTCGGAATTTAAAGTAATGTACTTAAAGGTAAGAATTTAAAGGTATTTCGAAGAAAGGAAGAGTGGGTAGCGGGGCCCAAAATAGATTTCATATCTTTTTTGGGGTGATGACTTGGCGGGGAATTTATATAGCATGCACAGGTATTTTTGGGGGGATATAATAGTGGAGACGCCAGATTCACAGTAACAGATTATTACACTATTCCTGAGCAAAATAGGCTATAATTCATCCCACGTGTAGAATCGACAGATTCACAATAACATATTATTACACTATTCCTAAGCAAAATAGGCTATAATTCATCCCACGTGGAGAATCGCCAGATTCACAGTAACATGTTATTACACTATTCCTGAGCAAAATAGGCTATAATTCATCCCACGTGGAGAATCGCCAGATTCACAATAACATATTATTATATACACTATTCCTGAGTAAAATAGGCTATAATTCATCCCACGTACAGAATTCATCCCACATGGGGAATTCATCATGGCATTAATTAATGACAATATCAAAGACATGGTGTTTAATTTCCTCATTCTTTAAAAAAAATCCTTCCTTGAAAACGCCTGCATGGAGGCTGGTTCCAAGTTGGGAACATTGTCTATACAAATGTTATTAGAATATTAAGAAATCATGGAGGCTGGTCCCAAATTGGGAACCCATTGTCTATACAAAGGTTATTAGAATATTAAGAAATCATGGAGGCTGGTCCCAAGTTGGGAACCCATTGTCTATACAAATGTTATTAGAATATTAAGTTTGTCTGCGGCGATATCTCTTGGGACAAAAAATAGGTACGAAGAATCCATTTCCAAAATTGTTTTGTAAATTTGAGATGGGCTTTAGTTTGAAAATAATTTTTAGGGTCCGTAAGCGTATGTGTTTTTTTTTTTTTATTAACTTCAATATTTGGTTATAGTTCATATGAGGATTGAATGTTTTTGTATAATTCCTTTGGGAGTCATTACTGTACTTCTCGGTAACAATTATGAAAAAATGGATCAGTTTTCGCAAAAGTTTTTTTTTTTTTTGCGCTAGGCGTTTAAGCGTTAAGCGTCAAGCATCTTAGAGCGCCTGCTTTGCATGACGCTCTAAGATGCTTGACCGTTCCCGTGCTGATGGTATTCTTTGATTCTCCTTACAAAAATCTAAAAACGGGTTTAATTCTTTTTTTTTGTTTGTTTAACGCCTCTTTAACATCTATTGGTCATTCGTGACGGGAGTTTTACCCTCCATTCGCTGGAAACTTGCAATCTAGCTACCCTTATTGACCTCACCTAGCCTGGGTTGGGCCGGAATAATAGCCAACATCATGAGGGCGCGAACGCAAGTGGACTTCCACATGGCACAACCTCACTGGACGTTGCTTATCTTCAGTGATCCAGCGGGAACTGGAGTATTCAACGTGCCATAGACAGTATGATAACACCGAATTCATTTCTGCCCAGTGCATTAATAGGTTTTAATACTCTTAAAAATATTTTTTTGGGTTTTATGCAGATGGAACATAAGACAGAGGGCAGCATAAAAAATCAACTACCTTTCAGATATGGTCGCATAGCTCACTTAAAAAAAATAACTTTGGGGGCGTGTTCTTCTGCTTTCGCACATTGTTATAAACCCATTTATTTTTTTCTATAGAACATTGTTTCTTTTTTTTTTTAATTTGGCTTAACGTCTCTTTAACATCTTATTGGTTATTCAAGACGAGGATTTCACCCTCTATTCGCTGGAAACTTGCAAACCAGCTACCCAAATTGATCTCACCCAGCCTGGGTTGGGCCGAAAAAATAGCCAGCATCACGAGGGCGCGAACCCACGTGGACACACACATAGAACAACCTCGCTGAACGTTGCTTATCTTTAGTGATCGAACTGGAACTGGTGTATTCAACGTGCCATAAACGCTGGCTTGAACATTGTTTCTACACAGTTTGTGCAATACATATCAAAATTGTTTGCTAACTTATGATAAAGTTTTTAATTTTATTTGCCTCACTTTTAACTCTACATTTGTTTAAAAATAATATCTAGTGTGAGTTTGCCAAGCGCAAGTCCCGCATAGCTCTGACTGATGTTGGTAATGCATTTTCCAGCCCTGGACCTGTAAAACATTTGGTTTCAACAAACCTGTTTTGTTACACCCTATATTATGGAGCACAGCCTAAGCAGGTCAGTTGGTTGAGGCGGTAGATTCGCAACCAGGAAGCTGCTGGTTCGAATACAAGTTCATACACTCCTATTGGTCAAGATCAAGATAGAACTAAATAAGTTCGCAGTAATATTGGAAGGTGGGGAAATCCTGCGCAGCGGGTAATGGTGCGCACCTGTATATCTCGGATCTGTCAACATTGAAATAGAACGCGACCACTGTAACAGTCTCCCCCTAGTGAGAGTTAGTGATACTACTTTATCAGAAGTTTGTTTTTGTTTTGATCTGTGAGCACTCCACGATTGTTTAAAATTGAAGTATTTCTTATAATTTTTTATGTTCAGAAAATAAGACGGTAAGTGATTGTGATGTTCAGAAAATAAGACGGTAAGTGATTGTGATGTTTAGAAAATAAGACGGTAAGTGATTGTGACTTTTTCGTAAATTTTTTAATTGTTTATGTATAAAAAACGTTGAATTATTGTGCGTATACTGTGATCAGTGCTGTGTTGTTTTCAAAAGAGGTTTTAATTTTTTAATTAATTTTAAAAATAAATAATTTGGTGGGGGGGAATTGTGCGCGTGGATGCGCAAGATTCCCATATATTGTTCAACCATCTAAGATTTTACGTACAAAACTACACTCTAAAATTCTCCCAAAAGAAAACTGTTGGAGGAAATGGAGAATGAGAAAAAAATAAAAGATGCTAAAAAAGGTCCAGAGGAAGAAGACCTTGAAAATTGACCACTGCGCACCATTACCCGACTATTGGGGAATTGTGCGCATTTGACTTTTCTTGGAAAAAAAAAAAAATTAAATCTGTGCAATATAATAAACTTCGGCCTTGTTCATTAGATAGCCAACATTCTTTGAGTTCCATTTCTACAGTTTTTAACTTTCTAAGTCTAACTAAGGACTTTACAACGTTTCTCGCTTAGGTACGCACTATTTCCCCACCTTCCCCTATATATATAATTGCAGTCTCCATAGAGCAGGGGTTCCCAAACTTTTTGGTACCGCGCCCCCTTTCTTGAAATGAAAGCCTCCCACGCCCCACTCCCCTTTACTACATTATAAATTATGAATGGGTATGTGTGTTGCTGAATGCTATCTCATTCAAAACCCTAATATGTTGCTGAATGCTATCTCATTCAAAACACTAATGTGTTGCTGAATGCTATCTCATTCAAAACGCTAATGTGTTGCTGAATGCTATCTCATTCAAAACACTAATGTGTTACTGAATGCTATCTCATTCAAATTTTTTAAACATCATGTTCTATAAAATTACCTTTGTAAAAAATTGTGTACATTTATATTCTAACTAAATGATAATAATTCAACTGGTCTCGCGCCCCCCTTGGCTTGCTTTCACAGCCCCACCAGGGGACGCGCCCCCCAGTTTCAGAACCTCTGCCATAGAGAAATACAACCATTCCAATAATTATTACACCCTGTATGAATGAAGTCAATATTAATTTACCTTTTTATCAAATTGTTCAAGAATGCGGAGTTGTGTAGTTCTTGGACTGGTCACTGTTATGGGTGGCAAGGGCAACGGTGGATTCCTTTGAGGAGCTCTGTCCAAAAGGTCTCTATTGTTTGCAGATATTTCTCTTGGAATAGTGTGCACAATTGGTTTCTCTAAACTTTCCTTTTTCTTGTTAAACTTATTTTCTATTTCATTGATATCGACTTTGGTTTCAAGCATACTGATGAAGTTTGGAAGATTATGATGTCAATTGTTGTTATCATAAGAATTGAAAATTATTTCGAATCGTATTTTTAAAGCAAGATTTTTTTTTTTTAATAAAAATGTCTATTTGATTCAGAAAAGAGAAATTTTCTGAAAAAGTGACAATAATTAATTCATACGATTATATTAAAGAAAAAATNTCTGTATGTATGTTACGCTTTCACGCTTAAACTACTGAACCGATTTTGATGAAATTAGGTATGGAGATAGACTAAACTTTAGGAAAGGACGTAGGCTACTTTTTATCGGGAAAAAAGGGGTTGAAATTATAAACGGCCATGCCTATAAGGCGCCAAGCGAAGCGGGCGTAACCTGTTAGTATAAAAATATAGCATTAAGTCATGCCAAGTATTGCACTTGATTAGTTCTCTAAAATCAGACAAGTGTGTTGACATTTGCATTAAAAAAAATGGATCAGGAAGTGGACGTCTGATCAAGATTATGAAGATTAAAAAAATGGCGACCAGTTTAAAGTTTGAGGTGACCAAGCTTGTGACTTATTTGACATTGACGAAAAATTTTCGGTGCCAAATATTAGAACCCAAATAGGAACTATATGCCAAATATCATCCAAATCGGTCAACGCAAAGCCAAACTGTTCATCAAAGAGTACGGGCGAACAAACGGATTTTTTTTCGGATTTTTGGATTCTTCCTACATTGAAATGTAAAATATCAAATTTTTAAGGTCAACATTTGTGGCTGAAGATATTCGTAGCCAGGACCGGATTAACCTTCCGCGGGGCCCGTAGCACTTACACAAAGCGGGGCCCCCTCCACCCCTGCCGGCGCCGTCTAAAGTAGTCTACTTTTTGGAGCCAGTATAAAACTGGATTATCTTTTGGCCTTTTGCTCTAGAACTTACAGCTAATAGAGAAAAGCGAACATTTTTGTGTATACCAACATCGATAAAACATTNACTCAACGCGTACCTGACTCCTAATGACCTGAATCAGTCGACAGCTGAAGGTTGCCGACCCCTGGACTGACATTATAGTTGGTTGATATTAGAGAACAGCCATTAAGGCATTATGTTGGAGAGGTTGCCGAGTTGGTTCGGTGGACTCAACGCGTACCTGACTCCTAATGACCTGAATCAGTCGACAGCTGAAGGTTGCCGACCCCTGGACTGACATTATAGTTGGTTGATATTAGAGAACAGCCATTAAGGCATTATGTTGGAGAGGTTGCCGAGTTGGTTCGGTGGACTCAACGCGTACCTGACTCCTAATGACCTGAATCAGTCGACAGCTGAAGGTTGCCGACCCCTGGACTGACATTATAGTTGGTTGATATTAGAGAACAGCCATTAAGGCATTATGTTGGAGAGGTTGCCGAGTTGGTTCGGTGGACTCAACGCGTACCTGACTCCTAATGACCTGAATCAGTCGACAGCTGAAGGTTGCCGACCCCTGGACTGACATTATAGTTGGTTGATATTAGAGAACAGCCATTAAGGCATTATGTTGGAGAGGTTGCCGAGTTGGTTCGGTGGACTCAACGCGTACCTGACTCCTAATGACCTGAATCAGTCGACAGCTGAAGGTTGCCGACCCCTGGACTGACATTATAGTTGGTTGATATTAGAGAACAGCCATTAAGGCATTATGTTGGAGAGGTTGCCGAGTTGGTTCGGTGGACTCAACGCGTACCTGACTCCTAATGACCTGAATCAGTCGACAGCTGAAGGTTGCCGACCCCTGGACTGACATTATAGTTGGTTGATATTAGAGAACAGCCATTAAGGCATTATGTTGGAGAGGTTGCCGAGTTGGTTCGGTGGACTCAACGCGTACCTGACTCCTAATGACCTGAATCAGTCGACAGCTGAAGGTTGCCGACCCCTGGACTGACATTATAGTTGGTTGATATTAGAGAACAGCCATTAAGGCATTATGTTGGAGAGGTTGCCGAGTTGGTTCGGTGGACTCAACGCGTACCTGACTCCTAATGACCTGAATCAGTCGACAGCTGAAGGTTGCCGACCCCTGGACTGACATTATAGTTGGTTGATATTAGAGAACAGCCATTAAGGCATTATGTTGGAGAGGTTGCCGAGTTGGTTCGGTGGACTCAACGCGTATCTGACTCCTAATGACCTGAATCAGTCGACAGCTGAAGGTTGCCGACCCCTGGACTGACATAGTTGGTTGATATTAGAGAACAGCCATTAAGGGTTTATGTTGGAGAGGTTGCCGAGTTGGTTAGGTGGACTCAACGCGTACCTGACTTCTAATAATGATCTGAATTAGGATCGTGTTAGCATTATAACTTTATACAGGAGGTAACATCAGGTCCGTATGGACTGGCGGACATACATGGCATAGTACCTAACTGGGTTTTGGTGTAGCGGATGCGAAGAAAATGTGGCCGTCGATCTTTTGGCAAGGGAAGCGACAAACACAAGCATCAAAGGCCTTGGACTGCCAAAATGTTTGGTCAGAGGCCACATAAAGATGTGGTCAAGATGAAGCAAATTTGTACAAACTCCATAAAACTTTCTGAATTGAAACTGGGAGGGAGGATAT
>JAAEEI010039711.1:7016-22037 GCA_012654025.1 Pachypsylla venusta
TGGTACTTCTCAATTCCGATTTTTCGGTGCTGAAAACCGCCCATAAATCGGGGAGAAACAGGAAAATTTCAATTTTTATATTTTTTATGGGGTCCTTATATTTTGGAGGTGGTCTATTCTCGGTCATTTTTCGTTGTCTCCTTTAGTTTGCCCCGAAAAAAAAAAAATGAAAAAACTCTAAAAAGCGTCATTTTTGGCTGTAAATTGCTCCCACTTGAACTTTCGATTTTTTCCTTCCTTATTACGCATCTACATACTAAAAGTAATCTATGTGCCAATTTTCAAGTCTCTAGGTTTAGTTTCCTACAAATCCTATCCTACCATATAGATACTCATTTCTAGACTACAGTAGTTTCCTACAAATCGTACCCTACCATATAGATACTCATTTCTAGACTACATTAGTTTCCTACAAATCGTACCCTACCATATAGATACTCATTTCTAGACTACAGTAGTTTCCTACAAATCCTATCCTACAATATAGATACTCATTTCTAGACTACAGTAGTTTCCTACAAATCCTACCCTACCATATAGATACTCATTTCTAGACTACAGTAGTTTCCTACAAATCCTACCCTGCCATATACGGGTAGATACTCACTTCTAGACTACAGTAGTTTCCTACAAATCCTACCCTGCCATATACGGGTAGATACTCACTTCTAGACTATCACTGCCGTCCGCTTCACGGTCAATAATATCAAATATTTCTTCTTGCAATTTTTTCCCTTGACTATATCCGGACGCCCAATTATTTCCGGCCCCTCCACCATCTTTTGAGAGGTAAACATTTTCTGGGTTGTAAAGCTGAAACATACGATACAAATAGGTTCAGTAGATTAAACAAAAANAAAAAAAAAATGATTGTGTCAAAAACACAATAATAGACGTGTAGACAGTTTGGTCTGATAGAAGGTGTCGATCATTTAGATTCTGATTGCTCTTGTAGCGGCTGTTAAGGCCATTTAATGATTCGCCCTTATTATATTAAATTTAAATCGAGAGAAATGATAGCCAAACCAAACATGTTAAAATTGTTACCCAAACCAAAAAGCATCATCTCAAAGGCAAGAGATGCCTTTGAGATGATGCTTTTTGGTTTGGGTCATCAGTTGTTCTGTAGCTCTCAATTTGAAACGATCAAATTTTTTATTACGTCAAGTGATAAAAGTGTCTCTCAATTCGAAACTATCAAATTNCAGGTAAGCCAAGAAAAATATTACCCTTCGCTCTGTTTTCGACATACTGAACCACCCCCAATATACAGTCCGCTCCTAATCAAATAATTGTCCGTCTAGAACAGCTTGGTGGTCTACACCAAGAGGGCCGAAACAGCGGCTATACCGTCTCCTCTTTATTTCAAACTTCTTCCCCAGTGTTAAGTTTGAGAAACGTTGCCACATCCTTGGGTTTCCTCTACAACTCAAGTGGAGTCATCATGAAAGAGTCTGATGGGGAGCTAAACAGATGGAGGATGTCGTATGGAGCTCCAATGCATTTCTCACACTTGTCTTCAATGGAGGGGTGCAGACGATGGAGGTAGCCGTTGAGGAGTCTGGACTATCCAAATCCTAATTGAGAGAGTATAGATTTTTGAAGGACCCTATTCTTCTTGTATTGAGATATGGCGTTGTTGACGCTTTTGGTATGGCTCTTTTTTTTTTGNTTTTATTAAATATCGTAACCAACCTATTTTTATTTTTCTCCCATAAAATGGCCAGTGTTGAAATGAAAGCCAGCATCACGGAGGCGCTAAACTACGTGGTCACCCGCCAAGTAAAACTTTGCTGGACGTTGGTTAAATTCAGTGATCTAACGAGAACTGGTGTATTCAACGTGCCATAGACGATGGCTGGTATGGATCTGGTTCATGTCAATGTTCAGATAACATCATATTGTGTGTCTAGATTCTGATTAGATGTTATTGTTTCTCCAAAAAAAAATTTGGGATCATAAAAACTAACTTCTAGGCATTTTTATCTTCCATTTCGGTGCTGCCGCAAAGGGTCCATGTCACATGTTTCACTCTGTAACTCGTGAACGGTAGATCCTAGAGAGCTCTGGATTTCTGTAATGAACTCGTATTAACGAGACCTTTAAAACAAGATGTCACTTGATATACCTTTTCATTTAAGATTTTGAAGCCAGTCGGTGCCCAGCCTAAACGGCTGGCCGAAGCCAACAATTTTTAGGCTAAAATGAATCTCCCTAAAATCTAAGGGATACATGTTCTTGCGTTTTCTTATATTTTCAGCCATTCTCGAGATACGGGGGGTGGGGTGAGACTTTATGGACACCCTGTATACTATAATCTTTAAGTATAACATCTACCTCAGAATCTCCAAAAACAACAGACAAGGTACATCAAATGAAATCCTACCTTAGCATATGGAGAGTTCATAATGGTGTGAATAACTCTGGGTTTCCAAGGTACATCAAATGAAATCCTACCTTAGCATATGGAGAGTTTGAGAGTTCATAATGGTGTGAATAACTCTGGGTTCCAAGTCAAGCAGGACCGCCCGAGGAATATAATGCTCATCATCGGCCTGGAAGAGATCATACATTCTGTCATTAGAACTGGACACAAAAAAAAAGCGTTCCCCAAAGGCTTTCACTGGCAATTGGTTTTACGTAGCAAGTCCATCTGAGATTTTTTTAAAATTTTTCGACCATCTTTTGTGTTGTTGAAAACGTATACATTGATCACGCCTAAGTACTGATCTATAATTATAAATTAAATTTAAGAGATGGTATCTAGGATTTTTGCAGTCAATTTGAAATATTAATTTTAAAAAACTTGATGTATCAAATACAATTAATTTGTAGTTGTATCGCCAGTCGCATACTGGCGACACGTGCGCTTTCGTTTGTTACGACATTGTCAATTGAAAAAAAATCAGTTGACTTGACAATGTCGTAACAGGCGAAAGCGCACGTGTCCCATCAAATTAATTGTAGTTGATGCATCAAGTTTTTTTTTTTCAAATTAATATAATTGAATGTATGCGTGTGTATTTATGTACCACTAATTGTTTAGCCAAAATGGTAAGAGATATAGAAATTTTGATGGGAATGGACTCTTCTGAAACCATTAGGCTAGAACCCTCAAAAAAATTTTCAGAATTCAAAATTATCGAACTGTTTTCAAGTTACGGCTGATTTTTCGACCACAAAGTCGACCGGTCACGGTCCGATATCTTAAATTTTGTCGATTGAACATGTCAACTGAAAGCGGGAAACTTTTAGGTGGCCTTTCAAATCTTTATTTAGAGTATTTAAACATAGTTGGCAAAAAAACTGTGCAACAGTAATTTTAATTTACGGCGGATTTTCCGATTTTTCTAAGGGAAATCATAGTATACTATTATCACCGGAACGGCCATTTCTCTAAGACACTAAGCGAAGTTTGTCTGTCTGTTTGTTCCTTTATAACACATTATCCGATTTTGACTTGATATGGACACTCATTCTGTCCATGGAATTAGCTGATTTATTTTTGGGCTTAATGGTGCAACCCGGAGGCCCTTTTAATTGAAGCTACTCACTACATAGAACTGCCAGCAAATACTTATGACGAATTATTCTTACCTGATAAAAGAGGACATCCTTTCTATCTGTTCCCTCCGTGGCAAATGATTCCAAAGTACCCTCAGGATTAATACCTTATGGCGAATTATTCTTACCTGATAAAAGGAGACATCCTTTCTATCTGTTCCCTCCGTGGCAAATGATTCCAAAGTACCCTCAGGATTAATACCATATGACGAATTATTCTTACCTGATAAAAGAAGACATATTTTCTATCTGTTCCCTCCGTAGCAAATGATTCCAAAGTACCCTCAGGATTAATACCTTATGACGAATTCCTCCGTGGCAAATGATTCCAAAGTACCCTCAGGATTGATACCGTGCTCTGCACATAATTTCTTCCAAAACTCAAAACCAACTAAAACAAAATAATGATATTATTAATAAGTGTTTAACATAAGTAACATAATTCAGGCTTTATTTTTTAAAACAAATACCTACATAGTTATATTAAATGTTAAAACAGAATTCCCTTACAAATTTAAGCACACTGGGGGGGTTCCTCTTTTATGTTCATTTCAATTTGTTCCGAACCTTTTCGAATTTTTTTTTTAAAAAAAAAACGATTTTCTGTGATTTTTGTTAGGATCAATTAATATCCCTCAGGCATATCCGCGGGGCCCTGATGGACCCAAAGTAATATCCTTTGGATAACCTTACAGAGTATATATAGCTTTTAAATCTACGGAGCTATAGTATAAGACTTAGTAATAATGGAACCATAGCATAATGCTTAGTTATAATGGGTTGGGGATGATACATCCCCAACTCCCCTTGGTGGGTACATTAGGTGACGGTCCTAAGCCCTCGTAAATACTGGTGTTAACAAGGGCATCCAGCCTTTAAAAAAAACTCTGCTTCAAGCCAATGATGATAGGTTGTCATCGAAATGCGAGTTCCGACGCTGTTTCTATGGATACTGTGAGAAGCAAGAGAGGGTTACCGTGTCTGCAAAGGGTTACCGATAAAGAGACTAGGCAAAGAACAAAAAATGTTGGAATGGTAGGATTAAGGAAAACAACGCCGACCACAAATACAATTGGGAAAGGGTGAAGTTATAAAGCTACCAGACAGATACTATTAATTATTTTTGGAGCAAGTTACAAACTTAAAATGTGGTTTAATATAATTTAAAAAGGCTTTTTAAACGTTTTAGGGGTGGTAGATTAATTAATTCACTTCAATTTTAATTTATTTTAAAAAAAAACTTTTTCTTCCGTATTTATTGAACTATTTGAATATATTGAACTGAAGCAGACATAGTTGTACCAATATGAAAAAAGTCCAGTGCAAGTTTGTTTATTTTATTAATATAAACGTTTAGATTAACGCCCCCCCGCCCCCCGAGAGGTTAGGAAACGTTTTGATCGGCCATGCCTCGATTAAACTTGTTCTTCTCATAAAGTCGCTCCCTAAAAACTCTTGCGCTTTCTCCAAAGTTTCGTCGATTTTCAAGCATTAAAATTGTGAATTAAACATTTAAAAGTGAGTTTTTTCGTATTTCCCACCATTTAATCGTGAAAATTAACCTTCTAACTTCAATTAATCATATTTTAAGTTAGGTTAGTTTCTCAGAAAAAAAATAATAGTATCTGTCTGGTCCCGTTATAAAAGAACAAGGTGATGATAAATCCAACCCCAAGTTTGCGAGAGGGGACCTCTGAAAAAATTGTAAGGGCCCCAAAAGAAATTTTACAGGGGTAGGCTCAACATGACCTTACATTCAATATTTTCTATTTAAGCCATGACTAATTATCAAATAAAATACAAATACCAGTTTTTTAAATACTATCCAGTTTTTTTTTTTAATGAGAATTTTTATATCTTCAAGTATTATTAACCGAATGAAGTAAGGATTTGCAGATTAAGGTAAAAGTTTGTTTGAATTCAGGATCAATCTGTTGATAAGTACGTTTCTGATGGTCACATACTTCTATAGTAATAAAAATATTTCGATTATCTTTTTCTTTTTTTGTAACAGGTGATACAAAATGAGAACAAAGATGGTTTATTATGTGTATGGAAATATTTCAATTACTCAGAGGCATAAACTTACTTTGATTTCCACATTGCCCCAACTGCAAACTTATCATTTCACAAGGCATCTTGATTTGAAGATAAGGCAAACCGCATTAACTGAATACTGTAAATATTATTACTATAGATTGTACTACAGAATAAAGTACATAAAGAAAATTAGTCACAAATTTAAATGTCCACTTTGAATTTTACGATAGGTATTTATTTTAATAATTTTTAATAAAATTAATATTTTCAAAAAAAAAATCGATCAATAACCGGAGAGTAAAGAAAAATTAACCTAAAAAGATAAACAAATTCAAAATTTAATTTCCCTCTCATTTAAAAATCTTACCACTGTTGCGGAATATACGGTAATCATTAGATATNTCAATTTTCATGCTCCCGACCTTAAAATCTTTCATTTTTGTTAAAGAATTGAATTAGAATGTACTTTTTGGCACTAATTTGCTTATATGAATGTATTTAGAAGCTTTGTGTCGTAATATGTGCGTTGGTAGTGCATTAGGGTGGAGCTGTTGACATTGTGACACTAGGTCCTATACTAAAATTTAATGAAGGATATTTGACATCTCTTATAATCCGATGTTCCAAAAGCAGAAGAAAACGGCTGGGAGGACATGAAAAGGATTTTGCCTTCTCTTCAAAGGAGGGAAGGTAAACATTTTTACTAATTTATTCTAGGCGAAAATTTAATTTGACTGGGCTACTATAAGTGTTAAAAAATATTTATTTTTAAATTAAATTAAAACAAAACACTAGTGACTAGTATAAATAATTATAAAGAGTGTTTAGTAAGTGTTTTATTTTAATTTAATTTAAAAATAAACTATGAGGTGAAGGTTCCTAGTGTTCCTACCAAGTAATTCAATTTTTGATAAATCGCACATTGAACGGAGATTGAATTGTTTTTTGAGACCCAAATAATATTTTTTTTTTAACTGTCATAGGATGTGCGGTAATTACCGTACTTGTACGGAGAACGAATGTCAAAATTCTTATCATTCTGCATTTTCATTATCAACAACCAACTATTCATCAATCATTTGAATTAAAAATTCTCAATGAAAAATTACAGAAGTACCTACCTACCTAAATTGTTTTTAATATAAAATATTTTTTTATGTAGAGTGTAGACTAACATTATTATTGTACTATGGTGCAATGTGCTGTGTTTGGTTGTTATAATTCCAATAAAAGGAAAAAGAATAGTGAGAAAAAAACAGTATCTTTCTATAGATTTCCTAAGGATAGTGAATTATGTAAAGCCTGGGTAAAATTTTGTAGAAGAAAAGATCAGTTTAATATAGCTAATGCTAGAATATGCGAAGAACATTTTCCTGACACAGAAAAAGGTGTTTGGAATTTGCAACATTCACTTTTGAACTATTCTCCAATCAATTCAAGAAAAATTAAACCAGACTCTGTGCCTACAATACACCCAAAAAAAGTAAGAAAGATTATTTCACCAGAATCTGAAAGTTTGTCAAATAATTTAATAGTCTCAGATAGCGAGAAGTATGTGATACAGACAGAACAAGAAGTATCTGATACAGACAGTAATATTGACTATGGAGACAATATTTTGGACACAAGCCTGAGAGAAATTTGTAATTTGAGAAACAAAATTAAACAATTACAAGAAGAAAATTTAAAGTTGAAACAAGCTTTAACAGGTAATACTAGGTGTGTCCGTGGACAAAAACGGGCGGAGCAATCCCTTTCACCTCGAATTTTCGCGCACCACATAAACTTTAGCATATTACTCCATAATAGCGCACCTTCCTTGATTGCATCGTGCCCTTGAGTAGTAGGTCCTATTTAAAGCGCAAAATCGAATTCTAGGAATGTCGATACAAATTTTCTTTATAATCGGAAAAGGAGTTTGAGAGTTATAGAGGTACAAAAAACAAATCAAAGCATCTAGACCTCACTTCTTTTGGTCATTTGATTTACTTGAGAAAAAAACAGACAAGCAGTTTTTTTTTTTTTTTTAAATCAAAAACTAGTAGTTCTGGAAACTGTTAAATAACGTGATCATTGCAGCATTACAGGACATACACAAAGGATGTATGTGTTTGTCTCTTTACATTGTCGCTTTTTCGTTTCATCGAGTTTCAAATCACAAAGAAGTTTTCACTTCAAAACCATTTGAAGGTGAAAACTTGATTAGACAGTCGGAGAATAATAATCATAATAGTTAGTATTATATGTCGATACTTCCTTCAGTATGGAACTTTTTATGTGCAATTACATTTTGTTTTGGTCTGTTTTGTTTTCAGCTAATCACCAACAATCTGATCTAGTAAAACACCTTTTTGACAAACTTATGAAAATGAGAAAATTATTGAATGAAAAAAAGAGACTCGAAGCTAAAGACTCAACCAAATCTGAATGCACTTGCCAGAAAAACAAAAGATGTTAAAAAAAGTTCACCACGTGAGTGCAAGGTTCCCAAACATGGTAGAAAAGGTTTTGATAGTACTTGGCTGGAACTGTGATGGCATGAATTTCAGGTTGTCCTGGTGCATAGAACCGGCCATCATGGGGATATCTAGTATTTCTATGAACTGTAAACCTCACTCAGTTCCCCTGAGAAATACTTGGATATTTTCATTTGGCGCTAAAAACGTTCCGTTTGAAAGAAAACGAGAGGTTTTTACTATGATAGAAAACCTGTTAATAAGTTGAGTCATGAAGAAAAGCATTAGAACAAAGAGAAGTAGTACTAGGCAGGAAAAAATAGAGTACCTATTGCCTATTGGACACACAACATAAGGAAAGCTTGCAACTCAAACCCAACAACTAACTGCAATGGACAAATTCAAATATCTTGTGTTTGTTTTGGAGATTGAATAGGGAAAAGAAGGAAAAGGGGTAGACCAAATCTAAGACCGAAAGATTAGGTTGAATAGGACTCAAGAGAGAAGAGAGAAAAAAGAACAACTAAGGTAACATCGCTCCCTAATATAGTATCTCGGATGATGTACTCAGGAGAGTATGAAACTAGTCAGCTCTGCTTAGCATCTTACTCATTTTATTGACAAGTCTCAGTATGGATATAAAAAACGTCTTTGAGGTTGGGAGAATAGTTTTATGCGCTTCACACCTTGAGCTGCTTTAGACAATTGTTTCCCAAAGTGCTCAAGAAGAAGCTCCGTTTGTCCGCCATCCTCCATACGCTGTGATGGGCTCTTTGACCACTTAGCGTTGACTGATTTGGATGAATTCTGCCCCGAATCTTTTGGGTGCAATCGAAGGCGGGTTTTTGTATTCGCCCCTGTGGAATTAATTAAGAATAGATGGTCCATTGCGCCATAAATTTTCGGTGATTGTTTAGAAGAACTCACATTTGCGCGAATCCTGCCACGTTAAATAAAGCGCCCCCTCCCCCCCCCCCCCNACCCCCTCCTCCCCCCAAAGAAAAATACTTTACATCGACCAGACGAAAATTAAAGCAGAGGTAAAAAGTTTCTAAAATAATACCAATATTTCAAGTTGGTTAAATTGGGATACTATGTCCAGTAAAACCTATAATGAAGGTTAAAAATTACTATATCTTCACTTGACTAAGTGAAAATATTGTAAGTCCGGCGAATAAACTCAAAACCATCAAATCGGATATTGAACCATAGACATCTGGCTTTCGTTCATCGAGGGCTGAAGAGATTGTAATCGCCCGAACCAGGCTTACGCTTTGGATGTTTAATAAAACCTCGCCTCCAATATGCCAAACTGGAGCTATGCTGTCCGTCCAGCATATCCTGCACTGTCCATCTCTTTTGGGTGCCATGACCTCTCTCCTCCCCCCTCCGATAAGCACCTGGCACCCTCTCCCACCGGACCAATATTCAACAAATCAATCTAAAATAATCATACACTCTAAAGATAGGCATGTCCTGGTAACACTGTCTGGATTATTTTTAATTGAGAAAAAAGGCTGTAAGGGCGGTCGTCCTTTGAAAGCGATTACGCGCAACTATGAGCGACTGATCCAAATGAATGTAAGTCAATGGAACCTCGTCTACTGTAATCATGTAACACATAACTTATACTAACAGTTGGATGAGATTCCATTTACCGAAATTCGTTTCGATCAAAAGAACGACCGTGGTAAAAGTCGACGTTTTGCGGTAATCGAAGCATGACCTATCGGCATCTAAAGCCACTATTCCCCAAAACTCCCTTTAAAAATGCTTCTAACGGGACAATAGGATAGGTAGGTACCAGTGGCAGATTTACCAATAGGCTGGAGTCTTGAGGCGGCAAATTTGGGGCAAAAATTATTTTCTTTTTGAACTCAAAGCTATTAGGTCCGTACAAACAATTCCACATGTAAAACGAGTATGTTTCACCACTTCGATAATGTTTGCGTAAATCGCGTTTGGTTGCCGCACGGACATGACCGTTTCGGTAAGTGTGTCTGGCCGAATTGACTGTCGCCGTGGGAGCTGTACCGGGATCGTGCTATTATAAGCATACGCTGCGTGATAGTATTGAGTTCACAAAAAAATTGTAATTAGGTAATATAATTCTGAACGAAGGGTATTGAATTGTTGTTGTTAACGTTCTCAACGACTCTCACTGTGTCTCCAGGCCAAGAAAGGCGGCCTCTCCAACAGGATCTTTCCATAATGCTGACGGCTCTAGATTAGTTGGGTTTGATGGATAGTTGCTGGCTGCTCATGATTTACATCATGAGCAGCCAGCATACATAGACGAGAACTATCAGATACTTCAGGGTTTAGCAAGGATTTATATACCAACCCTTTGAGGAAGTATATGAAGCAGCACGGCTGGGTCCAACGGAGAAAAAACACAGTGAGTTGTCGTCGGAACGGTGTTGATGGTCTTTGGCCGTGCCCGAGGGCACGGGTAGCCCCGGTACGAAGAACCAACCATCTTGGGGGCCGTATTGAATTGTAGAGGACAGTAGGGGTGGCAAAATTTTAATAGCCTACAGGAGGCAAATGTGTAAATCTGTTACTGGTAGGTACTACCTATCTAAGATCCTTGAAAATGAGGTCTAGTTTTAACACGAATATTTTTCTTTTGTTTAACTGTTAATCTTTTTGTTCCACAGTAGCTCTCGTACGCTTTATACGATTTTGATTTTGGTCTGAATATTCATTCTATTCATAAAAATTCTATGATTTTTGGCCCTATTGGAACAACAGCGCCCGGGGTGGCTAACCCGTTTGCCCTCCCACTCCCCCCTAGTTACGTCCCTGGTCCTGGTACGTGCAAAGGCCATACGTGTAGATATTATGGCCATACGTGTAATAGCAAAGGCCATATTATGCATTTGGAGCACTGTATTATGTGCAACACGGAGGTGTTTGAAAAAAAACTCCGCCTACGTTTTATTGTAAATATATTGAGATTATAGTATACTACTAGCTGGATACGCCCGCTTTGCTTGGCGCCTTATAGGAATGGCCGTTTATAGTTTCAACCCGTTAAAAAGAAGCCTATGTCCTTTCCAAAAGTTTAGTCTATCTCCACACCAAATTTCATCAAAATCGGTTTAGTAGTTTAAGCGTGAAAGTGTAACATACAGACAGACAGAGTTACTTTCGCATCTATATATTAACTAGCAGGATACGCCCGCTTCGCTTGGCGTTTTATAGGCATGGCCGTTTATAGTTTCGGCGCCTTTTTTTCGCGATAAAAAGTAGCCTATGTCCTTTCCTAAAGTTTAGTCTATCTCCATACCAAATTTCATCAAAATCGGTTCAGTAGTTTAAGCGTGAAAGCGTAACATACATACAGACAGAGTTACTTTCGCATTTATAATATTAGTATGGATATGGATTGTTAATTTTTTTTAGCTACCTACAAATAAAACTGGTTTCGTGACCCAAATAAAAATTTGACAATTTAGGAGTTTATTGAAGGGGAGGGGGAAAAACTGCGGACAGAAATTAAGGGACCCAAATAGGAATTACCGTACTGATCACTGATATAAATCCGTAATTACCGTACTACGACAACACTGCCTTGTTCATATCGCAGATTCGCACAAAATATCCAACAAATCTTATGTTATCTGAGTTCTTTTTCTTGAAAAATCAACCTTCTAATATTAAAATTATACGAAGTTTCCATGTTCTAATTAATTCTAATCTGTATTTTTTTTTTGTTTTTTGTATGTATTCTGTTTCCACTTTAAAGATAAAGTTTTATCACATTTTTCAAGTATAAAAATCTACAAATGTGATACATTATTTTTTTTGGCATTCAAATTTCAATTCGACGTCGTCTGTTGTTGCCTCAAATAGAAACAAAGAAACAACGCCGAACTAATTGTTTATTGATAAAATAAACGTAAATTAAGAAGGTAAATATTATAATTATGATATGTTTTTTATTGTACCTATCCACACATGAAATCCTAAGTTAGGGATAGATATAAGTAATCTGTGGCCAGGAAACTGATTAAACTCATGGCTTCGAATCGCTGAACGCTTTGCACCGAAAATCCTACGTTTTATCAATGGATTGGTTATATTTTAGGACGCTTGTTTTGTTTTTCGTCGCGTTGCAAATCTAGCGTTTTGCTTGATAATCTCAGAGGGAAGCTTGGCTCTCTCTCCCAAACCTAACAAACATTAGCAAAACTCGATTAGCAAAACATTAGCACAAAAGCAGTAAAGCAAAGACACCCAGTCACTGCCGAACTAAGATAGAGAAGCACTGTACGACGTCATCTCGAACATGGCAAGGAAAATAAACAAGAGAAATCATATTGCCTGAGATGAAAGTCGATAGCAGTATAAAGTACTAGGAGATTTCCAAAGAGGGGATCAGATAAATTTTGGACAGCAATAGTAATTACTCTCCGAACTACCACATCCAGCGCCTGTTTCACAACCATTAGATCTGATCTGATCAAGTCGTTGAGTCAAAACTTTCTTTAGTACATCCAATAATATTCAGTCCTCTAACCCAACAAATTATCTTAAGGCACCGTCATTGACACGTTGAGTACAACATTTCCAATTAGATCACTGAAGTTAAGCAACATTCAGAGAGACTTTACTTATATGACCACGTAGGCACGAGACCTCGTGATACTATTTCGGGCTCAACCCAGAATGGCTGAGGTCAATGTGGGTAGCTTGGTTTGTATGTTTCCAGCGTTTGGTGAGGAAAAAAACTCCCGTATCGAATTGCCATCTAAACGATCCGTTTTTGATCCGAGACATACGCTGTTGTTTCGTAACATTAGGTATTATTATATAAATGATTGACAATATCGATTCAGAGTTTAATTAATTAAATTAGAAATTAAAATAAGAAAATTAAAATTAAAACTTAAATTAAAATTGGAAAATTAAAATTAAAAGCCAANTGGACGGTTATACATTTACCTACATACGCAATAAAGACATGGCCGTAAAAACGTTTCCTAACCTCTCTAATTGGTTAAAATTGAAAAAAAAACAAACAAAAAAAAACATTTTTTTTTGACCATTTTTGAAGTTACCCTAAAATCCATAATTACCCAGATTTGAGTTTTATGACTGAAGTACACTCCATCAGCACCATTTCTAACGAAGAAGAGGTCCCGTCCTGCACTACTTGGAAGTAACACAAAACGCTAGTTACACCTTCACTTTCCCGCTACTAGGTGAGGTAGTATAGCGGTTCTATTACTGAGTAGAGATGATGACTCTACCTAGCAGTACCCATTGACAGGACACTACATTTTTATATTTACAGAGATACATATGATCGATATAATATTTTTTTCAGATATCAATAAATGGCGGCTCATAATACAGAAAATCAGAATAGAACTCTTGATGTATCCACAAATATTGATGTATTATTCGAAAATGATGTTCTCATATGTCAGGAAATTAGACAAAGTCTCAAAGAGAAAGGTTTCATTAAAGAATCTCCCATACAAATTGCAGCATTTCCTTATGTTTTAAATGGATATGGTATGTAGCGAAACATTAGGCTGAAGAGAGATACAGGGTGAACCAAATCTAAATCTAAAGTTGAAGCGAGTAACTACTAAGAAGATCTCGGTATAATTTTTCAGTCCAATCTACACTTTAACCAACACATATCCTATATATGTGAGAATCCATATGAGGCACTCTGATTTGTAATCAGAAACAGTGCAGTTTTCCGCATCCTGGACACCATAAAATCCCTGTATTGTCGCGGGATGCCATACGTGTGGCAGTTTTTGGTGGCCGTGGCTCGATGTCATAGTTTTTCTATCGGGGACTGTCATGTGTGTGGTGTCTTGCCGTGGCGTGTGATTCGGGCTTTAAAATAAGGGGGAAACCATAGAACTTCGTAATTTAATTTTTATTTAATGTTATATTGTCTTTGTTTCTTTATAATCTATTTGAAATAAATAAACTGTAAGCGCACCTCCGGTAGCCTACCCAAGTACTCATTGCCCTCACCCCCAATATTGTGAATATTATACAGATCGGCGTGCCGTGATGTGTCTGATAAGTTTATCCCTAACCGTCACACAGCATCTATATCAGTAGACTATTTTCTTCTTATTGAAATAACCATTCCACGAATGGTCTAGGCTACCGAAAGTGGGTTCATTTATACATTAAAAAAAAAAAAAAAATCCCTGTATATAACGCTGGTTCGCAGCAAGCTAGAATAATATGGGCTCCTGCAACCAAAAATTCCGTTTTTCTTTTAGATAAAATTCAGGCCAGGTCTGCCAGATTTCTTTTTATGAAATCCAACGGATTCTATCCATCTTACCCTGAGCCTATTTCTTATAGGCTGCTCATCGAATATCTGCATTTTGAGACTTTGGATTGCAGACGTAAATATAACTCACTAATCTTGCTATACAACATTCTAAATAATAACGTTGATATTCCAAATATAACTCACTAATCTTGCTATACAACATTCTAAATAATAACGTTGATATTCCAAATATAACTCACTAATCTTGCTATACAACATTCTAAATAATAACGTTGATATTCCAAATATAACTNGTAGAAGAAAAAAATCTAAACCTAAATATCTGGTGTGAACATCACAATAATGACTTTCCTTATCTATAAAGAATGTAGGAAGTATTGTAATGGGCTGAAAACGCCTGTGACGTCACATGATCCCAATTCATGTTTGTATTTTCTTTTCTCTTTCAGATGCTATCGTACAGTCCAAATCAGGTACAGGAAAGACTTTGGTATTTGCTGTGGCTGCCCTAAACAAACTTGTAAATCTTCCCGTTCACCAACCACAAACTATTATTTTGGCGCCCACTCGAGAAATTGCCGTACAAATTACCGATGTTGTAAAATCAATTGGTGCGCATGTAAAAAGTAAGTCATTAATAATAATAGTCCTTATACTGCCCGAATAGGACTGAAGAGTCCC
>JAAEEI010039711.1:22137-40945 GCA_012654025.1 Pachypsylla venusta
ATAGTCCCTTATTTATACTGCCCGAATAGGACTGAAGAGTCCCTTGCCCCCGTCAGTTTTTTGGGGTGCTATTATTATGTGGTAAATATATCAAATTCATGAGGATAAAATTCCATGGGTTGGCTGAGTTTGAACCCGCGCTCTCCTGTTTACCAGTCAGACCGTCTTACCACTACACTAACCCATATTTATTTCGGCTCGTCACAATAAGTAATAATTTAATAATAATGGTGATTTTGGTTTATTATTTTCAATAATGAACTTTTAGAATCGTCACGAAAAAAATAAAAATAATAATACCCCCCCCCCTCCAAATNCCCCTCAAAATTTGATATTATACGTTTCAAGGTACGTAGAATCCAAAAATCGAATAAAAAAAATCCGTTTGTCCGCCGTACGCCGTGATGGGGGCACTTTTGCCACTTAGCGTTGACCGATTTGGATGAAATTTGGTATACAGATCTCATCTGGGCTCTAATTGTGCCCCGAATCTTTCGAGTGCAATCGAATATACCCTTGGCAATTTTTGCCGCTTTAGCGGTGTTCAGTATTGCTGTCTAAAAGGAGAATGGTAAGAGCTAGAGATTTGAAATTTTATATGTATGTCATATTTGGGGTCTCAGTTAGCTCCGAAATATTTGGGTTCAATCAAATATAGGTACTGCTGGCGGTTTTGACCGCTTTAAAGCGGTTTTCATTTATCCTGTCTAAAAAGAGAATGGTAAGAGACAGATACTTCAAATACAGTAGGTATGCCAAATTTAGGATCTAATTACGCCCCAGATTTGGAATCGTCACGAGAACCCCTTCAATTTATGGCCCCCCCCCAAAAAAAATGGGTGGGGGGGGGCAAAAAAGTTTTATTATTTTTTGCCAGAAAAATAATAAACCCATGTGTCACATTGGCAGAGTTTTTTTCTATCGAAGTTCCTAATTTTGGTTTATTATTTTCAATGATCTGAGCGCACGGCAGTGCGCCAGGCCAAGTTCCGGAAAGCATCAGTGTATCTTTACACGAAGCAATTCACCAGGTTTTTCACATCGTCAGATATCCGGTTCTACAGGGGATAGGTCATTGAAATTTTGAACATACATTCCGTAGTATAGTACAATACTACAGGATAAACTTCAAAATTTAATGTTAACCCGGACAGGAGATAGGTAATTTCAAAGTTTGCACTTTTGGATACTCACTGACTGACTGATTGACTCACTCATCATCAAAAGTTTCAGGCACTTTCCGTACACATAGAGCGCTGAAAATTTTCATGAAGTTAGCAATTGACAACCAGGTAAAAGGAAAAATCCGAAAAAATTGAACTTTTTAACTGTAAGTGCTCCAAAACGGTGTCGCTTTAGGGAAGACAATACAACGTAATTTAATGTAGTTTTAACTGATAAAACACTGAAATCTGGCATAAAGATAGATATTTAAAAGCAATTTAGCAGGAAATAATTTATATTTGAACTTTTTCACTCCCAGTGCTCCAAAATGGTTCCGCTTTAGGGAAGGAGATGCTCGAAAACTAGTTTAAACTGCTAAGACTCTGAAATCAGTGCTATAACTTCAGGGAAGAAGATACACTATAAATTTAATATTGTTGTTTTTGTTTGCTTTGTAGTGTATATTACTTCATTAATACTTTGGTGTTAGATTTTATTGAACATTTGGATCCAGTTTACACACTGGATCCAAATGTTCAATATTTGGATCCAGTTTCCGATATGTTGTGTAATGGAAAGAAAAGTAGAAATAAAGAAAAAACGGCCAAATAATCAGTTACATATAGTAATCTTTACAAAAAGTATTGATATCTCACAAAAAATAATCATTGAAAACGGCCAAGTTCCTCCCACTCTTCCAAAAAATTCTGCCTATGAAAGTAGTGATATCCATTATTGGAGCCAAGTTTATTGTTGCTGCTGTATATCCCGCACTTAAATTTATTATTGCACGTTCTTCTGTCTCAATTCTCTTAAAGTAATACCGACTTTACACTTGGTCAGTTTGTAAAAATGTAGTATTTTACGAATCTCCTTATAAAGAACTGACCAAGTGTAAAGTCGGTATTACTTTAAGAGAATTTAGACAGAAGAACGTGCAATAATAAATTTAAGTGCTGGATATACAGCAGGAACAATAAACTTGGCCCCAATAATAGATATCACTACTTTCATGGGCAGAATTTTTTGGAAGAGTGGTAGGAACTTGGCCGTTTTCAATGATAATTTTTTTGTGAGATGAACATTATCAAAATCGACCACGAGAAGAAAAAAAAAATGGCTAAAATTTCTGCACGATTACTTTATCTTCTATTGGAAGAGAAAGAAATAATGTGTCGTATCACCCCTCAATTTTTTTTTACGTGACAAAGTGTCATACTTCCATTTGTTTGAAGCAATCAATAAATAGTTTGTGATTATGGATCTCATTTTAATGTAGCCACCGAGGGGAGCAAGCCAGGTTCATTAGGTGACGGTTGGTGCTAGGAAGGGTATCCAGTCTTTAAAAATCTCTGCTTCAATCCAATGATGAGAAATGCTATCTCAATCAAAACGCTAATGTATTGCTGAATGCTATCTCAATCAAAACGCTAATGTGTTACATTCAAAACGCTAATGTGTTGCTGAATGCTATCTCATTCAAATTTTCTAAAAAACATCATGTTTAATAAAATTACCTTTATAAAAAAAAATGTGTACATATATTTCAAGTAAATGATAATAAATCAACTGGTCTTGCGGCCCCTATGGCGTGCCTTCACGCCTACCTAGGGGCGCGCCCCCCAGTTTGGGACCCTCTGTTCTACATTGATTCTGCTAAAAAAAAGAAAAAAGTACCAAGTTTTTGTGTTTGTATTAAGGAGGAATTGTGTTTTATTTTCACAGATTTGTATGTGGACTATTTTATCGGTGGAACTTCAGTTGAGAAACCCAAACCATCTGTACAAATTGTGGTTGGCTCTCCTGGCCGAATCAAACAATTGATTAAATACAAACTATTGTGTGTCGAGGCTGTGCGGTTGTTTGTTTTAGATGAAGCGGACAAACTAATTCATGCTAGCTTTGAACAAGACATTACGTGAGTTGAATTTATTTGGACTAACCCAACTTAAGACAATCAACAGGTCCTAAGTCCGTGTCAATACAGAAGGTTTGGTGATAGAAAGGTTATGTAGCCTTGAAAATCCTAGTTTCTACGCAGTTTCTATGGATACTGTGAGAAGCAAGCGAGGGTTACCGTGCCAGGAAAGGGTTACAGCTAAAGATAGTAGGCACCTAAAAAAAGGTTATGGCATGGTAGTATTTAGAAAATCAACGCCGACCCTAAATGGAATTGGGAAAAGTTGGCGTTAAAGAAGAGGAACCTAACCTAATACCTCGTTCTCACTCTTTTGTCATGGCGTTATTTTTGGCGTTTAGATAAAAAAAAACGTGATTAACAATTTTCTTCGCACTTGAAAAAACAACCGTGTAATGGGACCATCTCCATTTAATTTGATATAAGAAGATAAGAAAAAAGGTTTCGCCTACGGCAGAGGTCGAAAAGATCTTACCTTCTTATAATCAAAAAAAGAGAGAGATGAAGGCCCCGCGTTGGAAGCCGTTTGGTATAAGAAGATGAGAGTTTCGCCTACGGCAGAGGTCGAAGTAAGGGCGCCATTTGATATAAGAAGATAAGAAAAAAGGTTTCGCCTACGGCAGAGGTCGAAAAAATCTTACCTTCTTATAATCAAAAAAAGAGAGAGATGAAGACCCCGCGTTGGAAGCCGTTTGGTATAAGAAGATAAGAGTTTCGCCTACGGCAGAGGTCGAAGTAATCTTATCTTCTTATAACCAAAAAGGAGATAGAGGGTCCCGCGTAGGGCCCCGTTTGATATAAGAAGATAGGATAGGTTTTTCGCCTACGGATGTGCAGAGATTTTAATATCAATGTTTTGGCATAAAAAATGCATGACTGAGCATAGGACTATGCATAATTATGCATCAAATTACACATGCCATTTCTAAGCCCGGCCATACAAGCAGCGATAAGTCTGCGCAGACTTATTTGCACAGATGGGTGCGTGTACTTACGTACGCGCGTGAGAATTTATACTTCTTTTTAAAAATAAATTTAATAATATTTCAAAAAACATTACCAACTATGAAACAGAGGCCTTGCCACTGAGCCACAATGTTGTATAGAAATAGAATGAGAAAATACAATATTTAGTTGGAGAGGTATGTGTTAATTTTGTGTTACAGATGCTTGCGCATCTTAAAATTTTACTCTCATCATTTTTCAAAGGTGAGTTGATCATCATCAAAGGCTCACCAAACCCACCCCCAATTCTTCTTGCTGTCAGCTGTGCCCTACAATCTGTCCTTGGGATACAAGGTCCATATCATCAAAGGTGGGTACTGCTCGCCAAACCCACCCCCAACTCTTCTTGCTGTCAGCTGTGCCCTACAATTTGTTCTTGGGATACAAGGTCCATAAATTATTTCTTCTTTGTTTTAACTTTTCTCATTCGTTTGTATTTTTCAGTTGGATTTATTCTAAACTTCCCGACATGAAGCAAATGCTTGTCGTATCCGCTACATACACGCCTGAAAATTTGGCCAAACTCAACAAGTTCATGGTCGATCCTTTGTTTATTCGGCCTGAAGATGCTGCCAAACCTTTGATAGGTAGGACGAACATTGTTAATCTATGTACATAAAAAATATCATGTCTTAAAGCTTCATATTTGATTTTGATTCAGTTCACCAGACGATGTCATAAGCTTCATATTTGATTTTGATTCAGTTCACCAGACGATGTCACAAGCTTCATATTTAATTTTGATTCAGTTCACCAGACGATGTCATACGCTTCATATTTGATTTTGATTCAGTTCACCAGACGATGTCACAAGCTTCATATTTAATTTTGATTCAGTTCACCAGACGATGTCATAAGCTTCACATTTGATTTTGATTCAGTTCACCAGACGATGTCACAAGCTTCATATTTAATTTTGATTCGGTTCACCAGACGATGTCATAAGCTTCATATTTGATTTTGATTCAGTTCACCAGACGATGTCACAAGCTTCATATTTAATTTTGATTCAGTTCACCCGACGATGTCACAAGCTTCATATTTAATTTTGATTCAGTTCACCAGACGATGTCATAAGCTTCATATTTGATTTTGATTCAGTTCACCAGACGATGTCACAAGCTTCATCTTTAATTTTGATTCATTTCACCAGACGATGTCATAAGCTTCATATTTGATTTTGATTCAGTTCACCAGACGATGTCACAAGCTTCATATTTAATTTTGATTCAGTTCAAGAGACGATGTCACAAGCTTCATATTTAATTTTGATTCAGTTCACCAGACGATGTCATAAGCTTCATATTTGATTTTGATTCAGTTCACCAGACGATGTCACAAGCTTCATATTTAATTTTGATTCAGTTCACCAGACGATGTCACAAGCTTCATATTTCATTTTGATTCAGTTCATCAGACGATATCATAAGCTTCATATTTGATTTTGATTCAGTTCACCAGACGATGTCACAAGCTTCATATTTAATTTTGATTCAGTTCACCAGACGATGTCACAAGCTTCATGTTTGATTTTGATTCAGTTCACCAGACGATGTCACAAGCTTCATATTTGATTCAGTTCACCAGACGATGTCATAAGCTTCATATTTGATTTTGATTCAGTTCACCAGACGATATCACAAGCTTCATATTTAATTTTGATTCAGTTCACCAGACGATGTCANGAAGATGATGCTGGGTGTGAAGATGATGCTGGGTGTGAAGATGATGCTGGGTGTGAAGATGATGCTGGGTGTGAAGATGATGCTGGGTGTGAAGATGATGCTGGGTGTGAAGATGATGCTGGGTGTGAAGATGATGCTGGGTGTGAAGATGATGCTGGGTGTGAAGATGATGCTGGGTGTGAAGATGATGCTGGGTGTGAAGATGATGCTGGGTGTGAAGATGATGCTGGGTGTGAAGATGATGCTGGGTGTGAAGATGGTGCTGGGTGTGAAGATGGTGCTGGGTGTGAAGATGATGCTGGGTGTGAAGATGATGCTGGGTGTGAAGATGATGCTTTTCAATATCATCGATTTCTTTTATTGTATTCATTGACAAGCATCCGAAAATCCTAAATCTATACTTATAAAACGCAAAGCCCAGTAAGTATACTGACTGACTGACGTTCTGACTGATTGATAATCAACGTAGGCACACAGGTCCCTTTTAGTATATAGGTGCGTAATAAGAAAGGAAAAAAATTAAAGTTGAAGTGGGAGCGAGTTACCGCCAAAAATGACGCTATTTAGAGGGTCTTTTTTGCAATTTTTTTCTGAGGAAACTAAAAGAGATAACGAAAAATTACCGAGAATAGACCCCCTCAAAACAGTATATAAGGACCCCATAAAAAATATAAAATTTGAAAATTTCCGGTTTTTCCCCGATTTTTGGACGGTTTTTACCACCAAAAAAATCGGAATTGAGAAGTACCACTTCGGGATGAGCGAGAAAGCTGAAATTTGATACAAAGGTGTTCCGAAGTACAAAAAGTCATATTCTAGGCTTGAATAAAATATTGAATTTTCTAACTAGGAGCGGTGCTCACTCTGGGGGTCGATTCCACCAAAAACCCTCACTTTGGGGGTAGGTTCCACCAAAAGTGAAGAAATTTCACTTCGGGATAAAGTGAGAAAGCTGAAATTTTATATGAATGTGTTCCGCAGTGCAAATATTAATATTTTTGAGTATAATATTGAATTTTCTAAATAGGAGCCGTGTTCACTCTGGGGGTCGGTTTTAGCAAAAATCTAAAATTGAGAAGATTTAATTTCGCGATCTCGAAATTGTTGTTGAATTTTGTAACCGTAGCGAAGCACAGGAAAACAGCTAGTATTATATATTTTTTTTATTAATTTTTTCGCTGAACGTACTTTTAACATCTATTGGTCATTCGAGACGGGGGATAAGCGATATTTAGTCGGAATAATATCCCGAGTGGACTTGGTATCTAGAAGTAGAACCAGTCGTATCAGTATTTTAAGGTATTTCATATGTTTTTACTTGACAGGTGTAAAACAAATGGTGGCCCTCATTCCTAGTGTGGCAACATCGAGCTCAAAATCTTTGCTTGAACTCAAAGAACTACTGAGGCTGTTGAAACATACACCATTCAACCAATGCATTGTCTTTACTAACTATCAACTCAGGTAAATATTGAATTCAAAGAAATGCTGAGACTGTTGATACATACACCATTCAACCAATGGCCGCCATTTTCAAACCAAACACGCTAGACGTGTGAATTTTTTTGCAAAGTTCTTCCAATTTTATTGTCTTTCGGAAAATGTATCACAAGATGGGGGTTCGTATTTAAAAAACAAAAGTTGGACCCCCTGGGGGCCACATGGGACCCGCCTCTGAAAAATTGGTCACACCATCTGGTGGTTTAATTTGGGATATAATACCATGCAAAATTTCAAAACTCCTCATAAAGCCGTACAAAAGATTTTCAAGTGGTCTCGGACTTTTGGGACACTTGGCATACTTACTTAACATAGAGCACGAAACATCCTACCATATCTCATAAACATTAAGATTTGTTGGTCACAAACAGATACACACACACGCGGACTTAAAACCTTTTTCGGCATTGAAAACTCGATATGAAAAATTTCAGTCCTTTAGAATACTTTCTTCCTCTTTTATATTTAACGAAAGCAGAGCCATAGATAGAAAATCCGGACCGGGGGGGGGGGGNACGGGCCCCTCTATCATTCTTATTCTAAAATCACCGTATGGGCAGTAATAATAGTAAAAGTAGGCAATTCACTTAGTTGATGTGAAAAGGCGTATACACTTCTTCTTGGCAACAAATAATTCGATTATCAGATGTTAATGTTTACGCAATATACCAATATTATGATTGATGTACAAGCTGAAAGGTCGCACTCTATTTTAAAATCAGTGTCCTGCAATAGCCATTGTCTCACATTAGTCCACTATCGCTAAACTTCCGATTTTGTGTGTTTGAAAATTTTTTCAAAACATTTAAGTTGATTTATTTATTATTCAGAAAAAAAACTTGAAAAATTTCATTATGATAATTTTCTCAGCGGGCCCCTTAGGAAATCCCGGGCCTGGGGGTATTCCCCCCATTTCCCCCACGCTCTCGTCGGGCCTGAATGAAAGTCGTGTGCGATGTTTGCACCAGATTTTTTTAGAGAAAAGATACCCTTCTAGGAACTTATTATTGGTTTTTCTGAACATGTAGTTTCGAGGAACCTATTATTGGTTTTTCTGAACATGTAGTTTCAAGGAACCTATTATTGGTTTTTCTGAACATGTAGTTTCAAGGAACCTATTATTGATTATACCCTGTATATATTTTTCCAGACCGGATGTGATATGTGACCAATTGATCTCTAACAAATTTGAAGCCTCATTTCTAACTGGAGCTCAATCTCAGTCGGATCGACTCGGTTCATTGCAAAAGTTCAAGACTGGTAAAGTTCGAGTATTAGTGACTACTGATCTAGCTGCGCGTGGGATTGATGCTGAGAATGTAGATTTGATTATTAATATGGAGATTCCTATTGAGAAAGCTACCTATCTTCATAGGATGGGACGTGCAGGGCGGTATGGATCTAGAGGTAAGTAGATTTCAGGGTTGGCATAAAAAAAACGTTTTTTTTTTAAAAAAATAAAAACATTTTAAACTCTTTTTTTTTGTTTAAAAAAAAAAAAAAAACACTGTTTAAAACATTTTGGTTAAATTGGGATACTATGTCAAGTAAAACCATATTAAGGCAGATAAAATACTATATCTTCACTTGACTGTAAACATTTTTAAAGAGATGTTACAGCTGACTAGTTTCGTGCTCTCCTGAGCACATCATCGGAGCTAGGTTGGTCGAAGACTTCGAAGTAGATCGATTAAGATTGAAATAATAATAGGCCGAGCTTTCAATAGTACTTAGGCCAGAATTGACTCTATGATGTTCAGAATAGAAGTGAGCGTACTTTACTCTTTTGTTTACTCAAATCCCAGTTGGCCAAACTGTAAATCTCGCTCCAACATGATCCCAAAGCTATAAATTTACTTGAGGGTGACGTCCTTACGGGCCGAGTTCATCTGATCTGACGGTGTAAAATATACAGAAAACAAATCTGTAAAAAATATAGAATTTTCTTTTGGTAAGGCCTAAATAATTTTTGAGGGTATCACAGCATTACTAAGAGCCTTCTGCACTAATAATCTCTTCAAGCTTCTAATCTTTTTACTCTGGTAATGCCACCACTGGTCGCTAATTACATTAAAATAGCTACCCAATCGTCCTCACGAGGCTGAATGCACTCCGAAATCACAAGCAGAATGTCAAAAAATTTCCGAACGCGCCGGGGATTGAACTCAGGTCCTCCAAGTAACTAATTCCTGTGATACCCACTGGAAACAACTCTGCAATATTATTATGTGTCTTAGGTTAGGTAATTATATTACAGTTATTGACATGGTTCTCTATGTTTTTGCATTATCTAATGTCACTATTTTTTTCATTTTTGATTATAGGTTTGGTCATAACGATTGTCTCTCAAGATTTATTGCTTCAATTTAACAAATTAATTGGCGAAATCAACATTGGTTCATCATTCAAAGTAGGATTGGTTCCAAAAGATTTAAATGCTGACGGTGGTTCGTCATCTTGGACACATAAAGTAGAAACATTACTACAGAAAACTTTACCGAGTGGAAATGAAAATAAAGAAAATATCGGTTCCACTTCATATAGAAATAGAAATGATGGCGAAGTTTTACAAGATGGTGGTGGTGTGGAAAAAAATGTGTCTGAAACGTTGGTCTCCACGGAACCAAATAATGTATTGTCAAGCATGGAGAACACGAGTGGTAGGAAGAATTTAGAAAATACTGAGTCTAAACGAACATTAGAAAGAGAAAGTTCAGATAAGATTTCTGAAATTGAAGTGCAAGATCAAATTTATCAAACGAATAATGCTGCTAATTGTAAAATTTCCGCTACCAATATTAGTTCCACAGAAAGACGAATTTCCAAAATCAGCAATGCCCAAGATGGCCAAGTTTCTGAAACTAATAATGACGTTGATGGGGAAGAAATGGACGCTAATTTGAATATTAGTATTGATTATGATTTCATTCTTGATTTTATTAATAAAGATGTGTCCAATAAGGAAGATCAATCTGAAAAGATCGAATCTATTGGCACAAATATCAAACAACCTGAACAATTGAAATCCAGTCCTTTAGATGATTTCAATTCATTAAACGATGAATACATGCTGAAAAACATAGATGCATGTTTGAAAACTGATCAAATCGTTGTAGAAAGTCTAATGAAAAAGTTAGATCATGTTAAATGTAATGTACTTGTAGACTGGATGATTAATGGACATAGAAACATATCATCTCTGTTTCAATCTGAAAGAATTGTCGACGACAAATCTGCTTATAATCTTATCAGTCATCATAGAAGAGAACTTAAAAATTATTCAAATTTAGATCTATTTTCACCTTGTCAGTCTACATTGAATAAATATGATTGTGTAGATGAAAATAAAGATACAATTGATGTTAAAAACAAAAAGAGAAATAATAAAAAACGAAATAAAAAAAATAAAACACCAAATAGTAATGTCGGGAAATTAAGTGACGAAAATTTATCTGACGTCAACGATGACGTCAACAGATCTTGTAATAGAAGTGTGTCAAATTTACCGCGACGTCAATTAGTTTGTTATGATGAAATGGATATGTTTTCAAGTTCGACAAATCATTTTGATGAATATGATGTTAATATTGAACCTCCTGAAGATGATTTTGTCGAATATAAAACTAACAACTGTTCAACAGTTGAACGATCTGGAGATAATTTACATCATAATGATTCTGTTGAAATACGAAAGAAAGTAAAAGCTTGTAGAAAAGTGAAAGCAAAGAAATTATTTGAAGAAACAATTGTTAACGATAGTAATGTTGTTGATCGAGTGAGGAATAAAATAGAGAATGGACTTGACAAACATGTTGATCATGGAACAACTAGAAATGTAAAATTAAAAGCTTCTGATGATTTGCTAGGGAAACAAAATGAATCAAAATATAATAGAAAAAACTATGGAAATAGTGGACGTGATAAAAGGAATAGACGACTCGATGATGAAAATACAATGAAAAATGGACTAGGTGATGGAGGAAAGAAGAGTGTACGAAATAAAGAAATCAATGCAACTGTTGATGAAATCGTTTGTAATCGATCAAACCATATCAAGCACCACGACAATGATACACAAAATGAAATAATAAATATACAAAGTAAAGAAAACATTACAGGAGACGAAGGAAATAATAAACGAGATCAGGAATTCGTTTCGAATCGATCAAAACACAACAGACACTACGAAAATGATACGCAAATCAATGGAAAAAATGAACAAGATCAAGAAATCATTTCAAAACATAACAAACATTACAAAAATGATATGCAAAACAATGGAAAAAATGAACCAGATCAAGGAATCATTTCAAAACACAACAAACACTACAAAAATGATATGCAAATCAACGAAAAGAATGCACGAGACGAAGATATCATTGATTTTTCTCATTACAATAATCAGAAAACATATTTTTTACCAAACAGTTCAAATTCTTCTGATAAGGATGATGTTGATATTGATGAATGTTCAATTGTAGAAAGTATTTTTAACGAGAGTACATTCTTAAGAAGTAACTCTCATGATACATCTTCTATGCAATCATCTTGTATTGATTTACATTACAATAATCCAGACATTTATATCGACGAAGAAGAAGGAGGAGACATTGTCAATGAAGACAAAGAAAATGATGAAATACTAAGTAAACATATGGATTATAAAAAATGGATAGATTCAATGGATATGTATAATGTTTCTACAAATGTGAATGTCTCAGATGATGATAATTTAGATGATTCCTATAATATGATGATCGTATCACCAATGAACAAGAAACCAAATCCAAATGAATACAAATCAAGAAACAATAATTTACGTAAACAATTATTAAAATCAAAACAATTTCAAGCGAGTCAATTCAATACTAATAACAACAATCAATCGACGTCTTATCCATTTCAATCAAATTTCTCAAATTCGTATAATTTTCAAACAGATTTCTCATCAAATAGACATGGAGATCATTCTAAAGTTATTGCCACTCAATTAGATTCTCAAGAAAATAGAGACGATCAAAACGATTTCGCACAAATGAGTTCTTCAGAATTTCATAAATATGCTCAAAATGTTCTATCCATGTATCAACATAATGAGTCTATTAGAGAATCAAATCAATTTGTGTCATCTTCTCCTCGTTTGATTCAGAAAAATCAAAGGAAGAAATCAACGAATGGTTATTATTGTAAACATCAATCATCCGATTGTGAACATGAAAAAAATAATGAAAAGATTTTTTATGATCTTGATCTTATAGATACGTCAACGAATAATATGAATTTCTTTGAACGATATTCATTGGACAATGAGGGACAAAACGGAAATCGAACATACGATATAGATTGGTCTGCACACTATCCAAACTCAATTCTAAATCATAAATTAATGAATACTTATCATAGATATGAAAGTCAGTTTGAAAACAAGAATAATAATTCTAATCTTGTTCATGATAAGTCTGGAAACTCTTATGATAATGTTTTATCAACGATAGCTCTGAATTCGAATAAAAAATATGGAAAACATTTAAATGCAAACAATTCTGGATACAAAGGCTATAGTGCTGTTTCTAAATATCGAAGAGGAGAATGTGAAAAACATATTAAAAATCAAATGAGACGTTTAAATATTGGAAATAATGAAACATATAGGAGAAATATTGGGAGTGGAAATTCTAAGGAGAAAGGAAAGCAACGTAATACTATAAGGGAGACACATGATTTTGACCAAAGTGGAGCATATACAAGTGGAAATAATGGAACAAGGAATAGAAATGATTTTGAGCAAAGTAAGAATTCCAGGAGACAGAGTGGAGCAAAGAAAAGATACGACTTTGAGCAAAATGAGAATACCTGTAAACAGAATGGAGCAAGGAATAGAAATGATTTTGAGCAAAGTAAGAATTCCAGGAGACAGAATGGAACAAAGAAGAGACACGATTTTGAGCAAAGTGAGAATACCTGTAAACAGAATGGAGCAAGGAATAGAAATGATTTTGAGCAAAGTAAGAATACCAGGAGACAGAATGGAACAAAGAAGAGACACGACTTTGAGCAAAGTGAGAATACCTGTAAACAGAATGAAGCAAGGAATAGAAATGATTTTGAGCAAAGTAAGAATTCCAGGAGACAGAATGGAACAAAGAAGAGACACGATTTTGAGCAAAACGAGAATACCAGTAAAGAGAATGGAGCAAGTAATAGAAATGATTTTGAGCAAAGTAAAAATACCAGGAGACAGAATGGAGCAACAAATCGAAACAAATTAGAACAACGCGAAAACATACGTGGAAAGTATGGAGCAAAGAAGCGAAGTAAATTTGAGCAGGATGAGAACATACGTGGACAACAGAATGGCGTCAAGAATCGACATGGTTTTGAGCCAATCATTGAAAGTAAAACTTTCATTACTCTCTCCGAGGCATCTCTGAGTGAATTTTCTTCCAGTGAAAAATTCTCCACGAGAAGTTTAAAATCTTATAAAATGAACGGTTCATTAGAATCAGATGAATTAGTTAAAATGAATGACTCGTTTGGATCAAATCATTTTGAAAATGAGTTAGATTCAAATTTAAGTTATAAATCATTAATAAATGAATCGATTCCTTTTCGAACTTATTCAGTACATTCTGATGATTCGAATCAAAATGAATTGTCTTGGGAATCGTGTACTTCTGATTTGTATGATGAACAAATGAACGATCAAAATATTTATGAAGCTCCTATGCCGTCACAATGGATTCCATTTGTACCATCACAACGTGAAAGTAAAACCAGATCTTCTAATGACTCGAATGGTTCATATGACTCGAATCGCTCATATGACTCAAATGATTCATATGACATCAAAAAACGAACCTATAATAATACGAACGGTAGTCGACATTCCCATCGACAGGAAAACCAAAGCTGCTCTCAAAGTTCTGGTCATCGAAACATATCTCGCGTGAACAATGTTAATCAGAGCATATTCTATCCCAACCATGAACAAATATGTAAATATGAACATATACTTCGAACACATCCATTATACTATCCCAGTCAAAATGTGAATCAAATGAAATTGATTTTGAACAAACAGAAATTATTTGTGCAAAATTATGTTCAACAAATGGAGACATGTTTACATGTGGCGAGAAATATTTCCAACAATTCATATTTTCAATTTTAAGTTTTACACAAAGGTGATTTTTTTTGGTTTATTATTTTCAATAATGAACCATTGGAATCTTTAAAAAAAAAAAAAAAAAAAAAAAAAAAAACCCNAACCTTTGGAATCGTCACGAAAAAAAAAAAAAATACCCCCCCCTCCCCCCTCAAAATTTGATATTTTACATTTCAAGATAATACAAAAATCGAATAAAAAAAATCCGTTTGTCCGCCGTGATGGGCACTTTTGTCACTTAGCGTTGTTATATAGACCCCATCTGGGTTCTAATTGTGTCCCGAAACTTTTGGGTGCAATCGAATACGCCCTTGACGGTTTTTGCCGCTTTTTAGCGGTTTTCAGTATTGCTGTCTGAAAAGAGAATAGTAAGAGCTAGAAACTTGTAATTTTGTTATGTATGTCAGATTTGGGGTCTCAATAAGACCCAAAACTTTTGGGTGCAATCAAATATATCGCTGGCGGTTTTTACCGCTTTTTAGCGGTGCTCATTATTCCTGTCTAAAAAGAGAATGATAAGAACCAGTGACTTGAAATTTGGTATGTATGTCAAATTGAGGGTCTAATTACGCCTCAGATTTTTTTTTTGGGGGGGGGGGATGGGGGTATTTTTTAGCCAGTAAAATAATAAACCCATGTGTCACAGTGGTAGAGCTTTTTTGACAGGACGTTCTCATGATGACATGTTCTACGCACCAGGATGGTCAGTCTAAGTCAAGGTGGATTAAAACCTTTATCGGTAACCTTATATCAACCTGTCTCTTTAATTTCTAAATATCTGAATCGAGAAATTTGGCGCGAACATTGCACTACATTCCTTATCTATAAAAAAAGGAGCCTAATATTATAGTAATGGGCTGAAATTATCGATGTCGAGTTTTTAATGCCAAACCAAAGTTTTGAAGGCCCCGGAGTCAAAATCTCGAGATTCAGCCATAGGTCTGGGTGTTGTGAACAAAATTTCTCAGTAGAATTTGTCGTGTTCTATGTACAGGGTGCGGCAATTAGTTTTCCCACTTTTCAAAAAATCGTGGGAGGGGAAGTGATAGTGGGAGGAGCGTGGGGTTTGTGATATTCAACACGAAATGACATCTAGTTTTTAGTTAGTCGCAATGGTTTGGTCGAGCGTGCATCGTGCGAACCATTATTGCTACTCAGAAGGCGTTCCGCACAAGATATGGTTTGAACTCCACGGATCCAGTTCCTGATCTAAAAACAATTTTGAGTTGAGTTCACAACTTGAGGACCACATCATCAGCTTCAGGCTGTATGGGGCTACCCATGCAGCCAATCGAGCTCGTGAGATTCCGCAGGACATGTTCCCCGGTCGCCGGATTTGAGTCCCTGAGACTTCTTCCTGTGGGGTCACCTCAAGGCTGAGGTCTTCAAATATCGCTCTGGGACCTTAGAAGAGTTAAAGGAGGCAATTCTGGAAGAAATCATCCAAATTGATGCGGGTATGCTGACGAGAGTCATGGAAAACTTCCGCGAAACACTCCACACAAAAGTGCATGATTCGACAAGGACGTCATTTGGACGACATTAGTTACAAAACATAGATGGAATAAAACTAGAATACACAAGCTTACAGAATACAAAATAATTTTTCAAATATCTCATGTCGTTTTTATTTACCAGCTCTTTCAAATGTGGAAATACTAATTGCCGCACACTGTATATAAAAAAAGAAGCTTAATATTATAGTAATGGGTTGAAATTTTCGATGTCGAGTTTTTAATGCCAAACCAAAGTTTTGTGGTCCCCAGAGCCAAAATCCCGAGTTTCAGCCATTGGTCCGTGCGTTGTGAACAAAATTTCTAAGTAGGATTTGTCGTGTTCTATGTATAATGTATACAATTAACAAAAATACCAAATTTGAAGTCTCTGGCGCCACCTACTGTTCTCACTCCTGGCAGGACTCTTGCAAAACCGTCAACTGTACATTCCATTTTAATTAAAATTCGAGATGCGCACAATAAATAAAATTGACGGTACCAGACAGCTACTATTATTTTTTTTGGAGCAAGTTACAAACTTAAAATGTTGTTTAATATAATATCTACTAGCTCTTATCGTTTTCATTTTAGGCGGGATTAATTAGTTATCGTTTTCGACGACATTCGCTGTTTTCAGACCAAATAGGGCCGGGTTTACAGTCTCATCAGAATGACACTAGAATATTATATTATGTGCTAGGTTGGAGAGGTCTGCATTCAAATAAATGGTTTTATTGTGATGTGCTATAAATGTATGGTAAAATAAATGATACGCTTGCGTGTCAACTAATATGCTTTTCATTTGTTAATATTGAAATGTTTTTTTTTTTACCTTGTGTCACTTTTTCTCGGCGTCACTTTATTTTTTTTTTAACAGGCTGGGTGAGGTCAATGTGGGTAGCTGAAAATTAATCACGTATGTACCATTTTATCTTAGATGTGCCTTTTTTTTTGGGGGGGGGGTCACAATATANGGGGGGGGGGTCACAAAGGTTGGACACTGCTGCTTAACACCAAGGTATTATTTTGAAGTTTTTCTTTTACCTTGTGTCACTTTTCTCCTCATCACTGTGGTACTTTCAACGCCAAGGTATTAATTCATCTTGAACTTTTTCTTTTACCTTGTGTCACTTTTCTCGTCATCACTGTGGTACTTTCAACAGCGAGGTATAAAGTAATCTTGAAGCTTTTCAAAAAATTTCAGGCGAGTATCTAAAAACCAACAAAAAAAAATCTTTCCTCGGTTGCCACTTGACCTTTTTGTTTCTTCACTTTTTTGCTTTCTCCGACCTTTGTGGCATGGCGTTAGATATTATTCTTACTAGCTGATTTACCCGTGCTTCGCTAGGGCTATAATAGCTGATAGAAGAATGAGGATAAATATGAATGTTCAAATCTGAAGAACAGATTAGAAAATAATAAATTAACTGCCCAAAGAAAGAAAACTATTGGGAAGGGGTCTCGAAGCGCTTCCCAAACATTTTTCTTCGCGACCTTCTTTTACTATTGGATGGGATTGCGGCTCTTTAGCATACCTAATGATGCGCACTAAGAAAGGGTTTTTAAATATTCAAATTGGGGCGCCCACCGCTTCCACTTCCAGGAAGGTTTCGTAGATCCCATTTTGGGGGAAGTTAGATTAGGCAGTTCAGGGGCTATCATTTGATCAGATAAAATACACTTCGTGTGTTCGTGAAGATGTAAGAAATGAACTTATTTAGCTCTTATTTTCAACATTTTAATATTCTAACAGCCGCCCCAGTTGGAATATTAAAAAAATCCTTTCTTACAACATAAAACGAACCTATATACCGAATTTCAGCCCCAGAAAATTTACCGGTACGGAGAAACAGTGATGAAAGGTGATAATATTTGATGGACGCGCCCTTTACTCCGTGGCTGGCGCCCCAGTTGGAATATTAAAAAATCCTTTCTTATTGCACATCTAGAATATAAAGCGAACCTACATACCAAATTTCAGCTGCCGGAAATCTACCGGTACGGAGAAACAGTGATGAAAAGCTGATAATATTTGATGGACACGCCCTTTACCCCCGTGGCTGGCGCCCCATTTGGAATATTAAAAAATCCTTTCTTATTGCACATCTAGAACATAAAGCGAACCTACATACCAAATTTCAGCCACCGGAAAATTACCGGTACGGAGAAAAAGTGATGAAAAGTTGATTTTCATATGTAAACGCACCCCTTTTTCCCCCGCGGCGGGCGCCTCAATTGGAATATTTAAAAATCCTTTCTTAGCGCGCATCTAAGACCTAAGTGCGACCTACATGCCAAATTTCAGCCTCCTAGGACGTACCAGTGCGGAGAAATCGCGATGATGTCAAGTGAGTGTGTTCCTCTTATATATATATAGAATAGATAGAAGATAGATTAGGCCACTTGCTGATGCCGGCAACTTGGTGTGTATCTTTTCCCGTGCCAAAATAATTCAGTTTGTTTTAATTTTTGTAAATATCGAGGGAGGGGTCAAAAATATGTAAGAAAAATATATATGTGAGAAAAAATATGTGGGCTCCAGCTCATCTGGGGCAAATATTGGAAACCAGGGGTGGTATGGGCAACCAGGTAAATGTCCGATGCTTCGACGGACCATCAGGGAAGCGTCAAAAATATGTAAGAAAAATATGTGTTAGAAATGATCCCTGGCTCATCGGGAGGGCAAATATTGGAAACCGTGCAAATGCCCGGTGGGCGCCGGGGCCCATCGGGAGAGGGGGCAAAAGTATGATCTGTAAAGAAAATTATCTCTACAGTATTGATTAAAACGGTTCCTATTTAGTTACAAAAACGAAGGCCTGTTTTTGGAAGGGTTTTTACAAGTGGAATAAAAGAGATTGCAGATTTTTTTTAG
>JAAEEI010039717.1:0-10395 GCA_012654025.1 Pachypsylla venusta
GTTCATTATCACCCGGTTTGCTCCACCTTATAACGCTATCTTTTATTGCTACTCTAGTTACTCAATTGTATATTGCTACTCTAGTTACACGATTGTCCTCGTGAGGATGAATTACTCCCGAGATAAAATTTCATAATGTGTTTGAACTAGACTGGGGCGATAATATTTTTAAGATAATACTCAAAACTACAATTAATATGTCATCTGTTAATTGTTATTGCTCCTCTGTTCTTTAAATTATGACGTTGCTTTAAGTCAGGCACCAATTAAATACTACGTGAGAGGCAGTGGGTGCTGTTTTCGATTCCACTAACGTTTTTGTCTACTGAAACCAAAACCGACATCCGTGGTATGTCGACGCGGCGGGTGAACATTATTTTGAACCTGTAAGAATTTTTTTTTTTTTTTTTTTTTTTACACTATCGCTAAACTTCTGATTTTGTGTGTTTGACATTTTTCAAAACTTTTAAGTTGATTTATTTATTATTCAGAAAATAACATGAAAAATTTCAATATGATAATTTTCTTACCCGGCCTCTTAGGAAATCCCGGGCCTCCTCAATATACATTGCCTAAAAAGTATTTTTCTTTGGAGAGTAAAAATATGGTAAACTTTCGTGTATAACATTTTGATTATAAACAAAAATTGCTAAACATTAAATGTTTTTGTTGTTGTTGTTACTGAACACCTCTTCTATTGGACATTGGAGGCGGTGGGTTTTCCCCTCCACATTCTCTGGAAACTTGCAAACCAGATACCCACATTGACGTCGCCCAAGGTTGGGCCAGAAAAATAGACCGCACCATGAAGGCGCGAACCCACGTGGACTCCCTCAAGAATCAATCTTGCTGGACGTTGCTTAAATTTTGTGATCTGGCAAATGGCACTTTCACAGATTAATGTATTAAAACACTCTATTCTTCTGGAAAGCTCATAATTAAATGAGAACAGAGGTCTTTATTAAATTTGAAAAGCTCTATTGAGAAGTGCCCTATTGCGCTCCAAGAAAAACCCGCGCTGGAATTATGTTAATACCCAAAAATATATAGATAAACTAGTTAATATAAATTGTTGATTTACACTACACAGCGCCCTCGAGAGGGGGTGGGGGTGGGGTGATGGGGGGGGGTAGGAAGCAAGCGAGCAACGTAACATATGCTAGCAAGAAACATAAATTCAATACAACAGATCGTGACAAATTAAGTGCCAGAAGAGTAAAGTTAAGGAATGAAAATAAAATGTTTTAAAATAAAAATAAATCAAAGTGAAAGAAAAGAGATTAAGTAGAATAGGTAGGTAGGTAAGTGTTAAACATAAATCAAAATTTTTGAGGAAAAAAATAAAACGAATAAAATAAGGGAAAGAAAATTAGTCAATAAAACTGTTGTAACTGATTTAAATTGCTTTGTGAGGGGAAAAACAAGGGGAAATTATGATGATGTAGAGGGAAAATAAAATACAATTGGGGAAGAGAGAGAGAAAAAGGGAAAAACAGACTGTGGTAGGAGTTGATAAAGAGAGAGAGAGAGAAAAAAGAGGGAGAGACAGGGCCGGATTAACAATAGTAGCACTTGTAGCACGTGCTACGGGCTCCGTGCTTTGACAACTTATTTAGTGCATTTTTATTTAGTGCAATACTATTTAGTGCTCTATTTAGTGCAATACTATTTAGTGCTCTATTTAGTGCTCTATTTAGCGCAATACTATCTAGTGCTCTATTTAGTGCAATACTATTTAGTGCTATATTTAGTGCAATACAATCTAGTGCTCTATTTAGTGCAATACTATTTAGTGCAATATTTAGTGCAATACTATTTAGTGCAATACTATCTAGTGTTCTATTTAGTGCAATACTATTTAATGCAATACTATTTAGTGCTCTATTTAGTGCAATACTATCAAGTGCTCTATTTAGTGCAATACTATCAAGTGCTATATTTAGTGCAATACTATCTAGTGCTCTATTTAGTGCAATACTATCTAGTGCTCTATTTAGTGCAATACTATCTAGTGCTATATTTAGTGTAATACTATCTAATGCTCTATTTAGTGCAATACTATCTAGTGCTCTATTTAGTGCAATAATATCTGGTGCTTTATTTAGTGCAATACTTACACTAGATATTTCAACATTTCTGGGTTGACAATTGAAAAAAATATATCATTTTGACGTGGCCCCCGACTCTTCAAAGTATGTAGTAAAATCTAATTTAGGAATGTACAAGTAGGTACCTACTACCTAGTAAATCTAATTTAGTAAAGCACAAGTAGGTACCTACTACCTAGTAAAATCTAATTTAGTAAAGCACAAGTAGGTACCTACTACCTAGTATGTAGTAAAATCTAATTTAGGAAAGTACAAGTAGGTACCTACTACCTAGTATGTAGTAAAATCTAATTTAGGAAAGTACAAGTAGGTACCTACTACCTAGGAACTTAATAAAGAAACGAGTATTGCAACATAAGCAAATTGTTTTTTTTAGCATGAGCGGTAACCATGTTTTATCGATGTTGGTATACTCAAAATTTAATTTCACTTTTCTCTACCAGCTGTAGGTACTAGACCAAAAGGTCAAAAGATAATCAATTTTTGTACTGACTCCAAAAAGTAGACTACTTACGATAAGTCAACAACAGGTGCCGCTACCTAAAACAGGCTAGTTGAACTAGCCAAAACAACGTGCAGTGGGAAACTATTGCTACAGAGACTACTTACGACGGGGGGTGGAGAGGGCCCCGCTCTGTGAAAGTGCTACGGGCCTCGCGGACAGTTAATCCGGCCCTGGAGAGAGAGGGTGAGGAATTTTTAGTTGAATAGGAAGTTTATTTTATGTTGATTTAATAGCATAAAAAGAGAAAAAGGGAAACGTTAGGCAGGAGGGAGTGGGGGGAAAGAGACAAATGAAAAATAGTGGGGAAAGGTAGGTAAGTTGCCACTTGACTCCTCTTTAGCGTGTTATTGATCTACAAACATTTGTCTGTAATATGCGCTGTGCACTAGCGCACTTATTCGATATTATTACAAATTACTCTCTTATTTGTTTATCTGATAGGGGAAAGCGGACAAATATAGGCACATCCCCAGGGCAGTACCCAAGATTTTTTTTTCGGGGCGGGGGGGGGGGNGGGGGGGGGGGGGGGGGAGGCTGGCGAAGCATTGATAGCCAAGCTAGGGCTAACGAAAAGTGATGTTGTTTTTGTTGGAAAGTGATGTTGTTTTTGTTGTTAATGTTGTTGTTGATGATGTTACTGTTGTTATTGTTTTTTTTTTAAAAAAAAAAAAACGATTGAAATTTCGGGGGGAGATCTGGACCCCATGGACCCCTCCCTGGGTATACGGCCTAGAGCATTTTATTTGATCAAGACAGACCAAATACATGGCATAGGTTATGTTTTATAAATTTTATTTTGTCCTATTGAAGTTTTTTTGTATTTTATGTTATCCTATAGAGGTTTTAAGTTGTCCTATTGAAGTTTTTTGTATTTTATGTTATCCTATAGAGGTTTTAAGTTGTACTATTGAAGTTTTTTTGTATTTTATGTTATCCTATAGAGGTTTTAAGTTGTCCTATTGAAGTTTTTTTGTATTTTATGTTATCCTATAGAGGTTTTAAGTTGTCCCATTGAAGTTTTTTTGTATTTTATGTTATCTTATAGAGGTTTTAAGTTGTCCTATTGAAGTTCTTTTGTATTTTATGTTATCCTATAGAGGTTTTAACTTGTCCTATTGAAGTTTTTTTGTATTTTATGTTATCCTATAGAGGTTTTAAGTTGTCCTATTGAAGTTTTTTTGTATTTTATGTTGTCCTATTGAAGTTTTTTGTATTTTATATTGTCCTATTGAAGTTTCTAAGTTGCGAGGGAGATGTATGGTAAAAATCAGTAAAATCTACATAAATATACAGAGAGAAACCATTTTATTTTTTTAGCAAAACAAAAAGATGCTGCTTACATACTGTATAAGGTGCTCTATTACAGCATAATATGGAGCAAAATATGAACACTATCTTTGATGATAGATTCGCTTGAGTACCTATTTCATTTAATTTTTTTCATCATCGTTTGTGAGACAGATCCTCTTGCACCCAACCACAATCCTATCACTTCATAATGCAAATTCGGTTATTTTTTTATTTATTTATTTTTAGGGAATTTTATAAATATTAGAGAATTTAATAAATATTANAAAAAAAAAACTGGAAATTTTTTTGATATATATTTTTTGTGAATAAGTTCATTCTTGTCTATCTTTAGCCGCCTGATCTTCATATTGACTTTTCATCTATTTTCCCCAATTTTTATCTAACTTATACATCATTTCTCATTGATTCTCCCAAAAGACCCAATGTTCCATACTACCCTGAGTTTCCCGTCACACATTTTTTAATTGGAAAGAAAAACGTAAAAACTGGAAAATTTGGAAAATTTTTTGATATATATATTTTTTGTGAATAAGTTCATTCTTGTCTATCTTTAGCCATCTGACTGGAAAATTTTTTGATATATATATTTTTTGTGAATAAGTTAATTCTTGTCTATCTTTAGCCATCTAATCTTTCTATTGACTTTTCATGTATTTTCCCCAATTTTTATCTAACTTATACATCATTTCTCATTGATTCCCCCAAAACACCCAATGTTCCATACTACCCTGAGTTCCCCATCACACATTTTTTACGTTTTTCTTTCCATATTATTCTCCTTAGTTACAATCTCTCTCCGTTTAAATGTTTTCCCCTACATTTTGTAACAATTTATATCATCTCCTTTTTACCCCTAAAATCTTCTTTCTCTCCCTGCCATTTCCCCGACCGTATTTTCAATTTTCCTCATTTTTCATGTTCTCGGATAATGCTTTAATATTTTTATTGTTTTTAAAGTATTCTCGTCTCGTTTATTTTCTAATCTTTCAAATTCAAACTGTCTTTATGACAACGATCATACCACGTTGAATACACCAGTTTCCGTCAGATCACTGAAGTTAAGTAACATCGGGCGTGGTCAGTACTTGGATGGGTGATCGCTTGGGAACACCACGTATCGTTGGCTAATTTTTCCGGCCCAACGCAGGCTGGGTGAGGTCAATGTGGGTAGCTGGTTTGCAAGTTTCCAGCGAATGGAGGGTAAAACCCCCGTCTTTATTGACCAAATAAAGCACTTAAGCCAAAATTATAATATAACAGGTGAATTCGGGCAATACCTTCAATATCTAATGCAATACTATTTATATTTAGTGCAATACTATCTATAAGTGCTATACTATCTAGAGCTATATTTAGTGCAATACTATCTTGTGCTATATTTAGTGCAAGACTATCTAGTACTCTATTTAGTGCAATACTATCTAGAGATATATTTATTGCAATACTATCTAGAGATATATTTGTTGCAATACTATCTAGTGCTAATATATTTAGTGCAATAATATCTAGTGCTATATTTAGTGCAATACTATCTAGTGATATATTTAGTGCTATACTATCTAGAGATATATTTGTTGCAATACTATCTAGTGCTAATATATTTAGTGCAATACTATCTAGTGCTATATTTAGTGCAATACTATCTAGTGCTATATTTAGTGCTATACTATCTAGAGATATATTTAGTGCAATACTATCTAGTGCTACATTTAGTGCAATACTATCTAGTGCTCTATTTAGTGCTATACTATCTAGAGATATATTTGTTGCAATACTATCTAGTGCTAATATATTTAGTGCAATACTATCTAGTGATATATTTAGTGCAATACAATCTAGTGCTATATTTAGCGCAATACTATCTAGTGCTATATTTAGTGCAATACTATCTAGTGCTCTATTTACTGCAATACTATCTAGTGCTCTATTTAGTGCTATACTATCTAGTGCTCTATTTAGTGCTATACTATCTAGAGATATATTTGTTGCAATACTATCTAGTGCTAATATATTTAGTGCAATACTATCTAGTGATATATTTAGTGCTATACTATCTAGTGCTATATTTAGTGCTATACTATCTAGAGATATATTTAGTGCAATACTATCTAGTGCTACATTTAGTGCAATACTATCTAGTGCTCTATTTAGTGCTATACTATCTAGAGATATATTTGTTGCAATACTATCTAGTGCTAATATATTTAGTGCAATACTATCTAGTGATATATTTAGTGCAATACTATCTAGTGCTATATTTAGTGCTATACTATCTAGAGATATATTTAGTGCAATACTATCTAGTGCTACATTTAGTGCAATACTATCTAGTGCTCTATTTAGTGCTATACTATCTAGAGATATATTTGTTGCAATACTATCTAGTGCTAATATATTTAGTGCAATACTATCTAGTGATATATTTAGTGCAATACTATCTAGTGCTATATTTAGTGCTATACTATCTAGAGATATATTTAGTGCAATACTATCTAGTGCTACATTTAGTGCAATACTATCTAGTGCTCTATTTAGTGCTATACTATCTAGAGATATATTTGTTGCAATACTATCTAGTGCTAATATATTTAGTGCAATACTATCTAGTTATATATTTAGTGCTATACTATCTAGTGCTATATTTAGTGCTATACTATCTAGTGCTATATTTAGTGCAATACAATCTAGTGCTCTATTTAGTGCAATACTATCTAGTGTTATATTTAGTGCAATAATATCTAGTGCTATATTTAGTGCAATACTGTCTAGTGTTCTATTTAGTGCAATAATATCTAGTGTTCTATTTAGTGCAATAATATCTAGTGCTATATTTAGTGCAATACTATCTAGTGCTCTATTTAGTACAATACTATCTAAAGCTATATTTAGCAATTTAGCCTTTGTGTTGGGTCTGTTTACAGTTTTGGTTAGCTATTCTTCTATTCTTGTTCTAAACTGGGATGAGATATAGTTTTTCGCGCATTCGAACTGCGATTTGGCGTCTGACATGGGGGGGGGGATCAGGGATCCGGTTATTAGCAGGGTTTGACTTGTAGCAGAACATTTTTTGTGCTATCTATAGCACGCTCATTTTTTTTTTTTTTGGCGCAAATTTAAAAAAAAAACAAAATACAGAGTCTACGTAGAACATTGAGATGTTCCATTTTGAAAAGTTTCAAAACTTCCTCTTTTTACGAGTGAGTACCTATAATACTTTTCAAGTTTTGATGTATGAAAATGTTGAGATTTAATTTAATAAAATTTTGTGGGTTTTTTTTTCTCTCTGTTTTTATTTTGCTGCCAAAACTTTTCACATTTCATTCGTAAAGTTTCTTCTTCATTGAAAAGATGTTGCAGACAACTTTATGTAAGCTTGAATTAGAATGGAAAGAAAAATTGGGGGGGGAGGGGGATGAAATAGATTTGGTGTGATTGCTATCTTGTAAACATTTAATGAACTAACTTGTAATAGATGAGACAGATATCTGTTACAGATGAGCCTTTTCGAAATGTGTCGAAAACATTGTGTATAGGTATACACGAGGATGGAAGGAAGAGGCCACAAAGCATTGGAAATTATCTGAATTTATTGCTGACAAAAATGTTTTTTAGGGTATCTTCGCTATATTTTGTGGGTGCAAGGCATTGCGATATACAATACTTGCAAGAAATCAGAATTAGGGGTGCAGAATTCTAGAGCATTAGTGCAATACTATCTAAAGCTTTATTTAGTGCAATACTATATAGTGCTTTACTTTGGATACTAGAATCCAAAGAAAATTTGTATAAAATATATTCTTTTTTGAATAAATGTATAAATTCAATACGAGAATCTTAGTAACCTTCGTTGAACACGGAGATTAAGGCCGTAGCCAGAAATTTCAATCGTTTTTTTTTTAATGCAAATTAATCTACTTTGCACGTGAGCTGTAATATATTTTTTTTTTTTTAAAAAAAAAACGACAGCAGCAGCAACAACTAAAATAACAACAACAACATCAAGAACAACAAAAATAACAACAACATTAACAACAACGGGAGCAACAAAAACATCAACAGCAGCAACAAGAACAACATCAACAACAACAACAACAACAACAACAACAACAAGAACAACAAGAACAACAGCAGTAACAAGAACAACAGCAACTTCCATAATCATAATTTTCAGGTGTTAGTACTGGCTTGGCTGTCAATGCTTCGGACCCCCCCCCCAATTCCCCCGAAAAAAAAAAATCTGGGTTACGGCCCTGACGGAGATTATATTGCTAAGAACACAATAGAAAGCTTTATGATATCAAATGTATTCTTAAGATAGATAGAGAGAGAGAGAGAGAAATAGAGAGAGAGATTGACTTTGATCATAATTATATAAAACAACATCAATTAGCGAAGAAGAAGAAGAAAATGAATTTTAAATTCGAATCAATTAGAATTAACAATTATTGTTCTTCATGAATGAAAAGATGAGACTCTTAAAATTTATTACAATAGATCCAGTTTGGTGTTTCCTCTCTTAGACGAGCAAAGAGCAATCATATCAGAGAAATGAGCAGAGACTTTGAAAAATTATTACAATAGATCCAGTTTGGTGTTTCCTCTCTTAGACGAGCAAAGAGCAATCATATCAGAGAAATGAGCAGAGACTTTGAAAATTTATTACAATAGATCCAGTTTGGTAATTCCTCTCTTAGACGAGCAAAGAGCAATCATATCAGAGAAATGAGCAGAGACTTTGAAAATTTATTACAATAGATCCAGTTTGGTGTTTCCTCTCTTAGACGAGCAAAGAGCAATCATATCAGAGAAATGAGCAGTACGAATAAAAACTGAGCAAATGTATTTATTAGAGCAAAAAACAAATTATGCCAAAAATATCGTAGCATATGCTTCAGTAATAGCATGTGCTTCTTACTACTCAATATAACAAAACCGCTTACAAACTTTTAAAAAGGTAGCGTTCCCTATTTGGTGGATTACAGCCATTGATTGGAATCCATGTGCACTGAATTACTTAATAGAAAAAGAAGTTGTTGTAATTATTTATCTATCTTCATTCATATGCCTCTTGCTTCATAAAAGAGCGGGCATTGCAATTGTGTCACTAACTTCATCTATGTGCCCTGATTTCCTTTATAGAAAACAAAGATGTTCTAATTATTTGGCTATCTCCATCCATGTGTTTGTTCTAAATTCTTTTATAGAAGAGCAGGTATTGTCATAATTGGTTTCGTCGCATGTGGCTTTGCTAACTTCATCCATGTGCCCTGTCCTTCATAGAAAACAAAGTTGTTCTAATTATTTGGGTATCTTCATCCAGTTGTTTGCTCCAACTTCTTTTATAGAACAGCAGGTATTGTTATATTTGGTTTCGTTGCATGTTGCTTTGCTAACTTCATCCATGTGCCCTGTCCTTCATAGAAAACAAAGTTGTTCTAATTATTTGGCTATCTTCATCCAGTTGTTTGTTCCAACTTCTTTCATAGAAGAACAGGTATATTTGTTATATTTGGTTTCTTCGCATGTGGCTTTGCTAACTTCATCCATGTGCCCTGTCCTTCATAGAAAACAAAATTGTTATAATTATTTATCTATCTTCATTCATATGTGTTGCCCCTTGCTTCATAAAAGAGGGGGCATTGTAACAATTTGGTTTCGTCGCATGTTGCTTTGCTAACTTCATCCGTGTGCCCTGTCCTTCATAGATAACAAAATTGTTGTAACTATTTGGCTATCTTCATCCCTGTGTTTGCTCCATTCATAGAAGAGCTAGTCTTGTTCTATTCGGTTTCACCGCAAGTTGTGTCGTTACGTTCATCTCTGAGATCATCTTCTTTTCTAATCAAGTTCTGTTTTATAAAGTTTTAGACAGTTGTGTCACTAACTTCATCCATGTGCCCTGATTTCCATGAACACAATGGTTGTAACTATTTAGCTATCTTCATCCATGTGTTTGCTCCCACTTCTTTCATAGAAGAGCAAGTATTGTTCTATTCGATTTCACCGCTAGTTCTTTCGTTACGTTCATCTATGAGCGCATCTTCTTTTCTAATCAAGTCCTATTTATTTATAAAGTTTTAGACAGTTGTGTCACGTCTGTCGCTAATTAGACAATCAATTATCCAAAGCGTATAGTTACTCTTAAAACTAGTATAACCAATTGACTAGGCCATGATTAAATTCTGATTAGGCACTAGAGTTTCCATTCAACCTGTCGATCATTTGTTGTTCGTCAACGATTCAAGAATCTTGAATTGTTGATGGATTTGTGGGGTAGGAGGAACAAGGGAAAATGGAATATTTAGTACAATTGTAGAAATAGTTCGTGACTTTGTTCTTCATTTGCCATTTGCCCTGTGCTCTCATGGAATAGTTTATCAATAAACCTGGTACAAATTGTGCTGGAAATCATCCTGAGCTTTATTTGCCCTTTGCCCTGTGCTCTCATGGAATAGTTTATCAATAAACCTG
>JAAEEI010039719.1:0-15642 GCA_012654025.1 Pachypsylla venusta
GTTTTGAATGAGATAGCATTCTGAAACACATTAGAGTTTTGAATAAGATAACATTCAGCAACACATTAGCGTTTTGAATGAGATAGCATTCAGCAACACATTAGCATTTTGAATAAGATAACATTCAGCAACACATTAGCGTTTTGAATGAGTAGGCATTCAGCAACCCATTAGCGTTTTGAATGAGATAGCAATACCCAAGCATAATTTATAATGTAAAGGGGAGGGGGCTTGGGAGGCTTTCATTTCAAGAAAAGGGGGCGCGGTACCAAAAAATTTGGGAACCCCTGCTCTATCGACATTTTCTACAAGGTAATTGAGAAACATATGTACATACGGAAAACACATATTCCCAAAATAATCGTATTTTTTTATTTACGCCCTAACTGTTCGAACTATTGTCCCTTTGATGTCAGTCTGAACTGTTTGATGTCAGTCTGAACTATTTGATGTCAGTCCGAACTATTTGATGTCAGTCTGAACTGTTTGATGTCAGTCTGAACTATTTGATGTCAGTCTGAACGGTTTGATGTCAGTCTGAACTGTTTGATGTCATTTTGAATATTTGATGTCAGTCTGAACTGTTTGATGTCATTTTGAATATTTGATGTCAGTCTGGAATATTTGATGTCAGTCTTAACTGTTTGATGTCAGTCTGAACTGTTTGATGTCAGTCTGAACTGTTTGATGTAAGTCTGAACTATTTGATGTCATTTGAACTGTTTGATGTCAGTTTGAACTATTTGATGTCAGTCTGAACTGTTTGATGTAAGTCTGAACTATTTGATGTCATTTGAACTGTTTGATGTCAGTCTGAACTGTTTGATGTCAGTTTGAACTATTTGATGTCAGTCTGAACTATTTGTTGTCAGTCTGAACTATTTGATGTCAGTCTGAACTGTTTGATGTTAGCGTTCTTCTGATATGAAAATCATGTCCATTACACTTTCAAGGGCCAAGACAGGAAGGTCAACTAAAAAAAAATAGTCCACAACATTTTGATTGTTGACCAAATTCTTTTTCGCCCAGTTAAAACCAATGTTCTTGTGAACAAAAAGGTCATGAATATTTTTTTTCCCTCAAACCAACTAACTATTTTTTTCCCCTCAAACCAACTATTTTTTTTCCCCCAAACCAACTAACTATTTTTTTTCCTCATACCAAGTGCTTGAAATATTAAATGGAATTTTTTTTTTGCGAAACTAATCTCGTTTTCAATATGAAACTCATACTTGTGCGTTCTAATTTTCTTTCCATTGAGGTTTTAGTTATTTGCTATCTGCTACTGTTTGGGTTGTGGTATTGGAACAGACAGCCCCTACCGATCAGACAGCCCCCTCGCATAGCGATCCGGTGCCAGCATTGTAGGTAAAATAGAAAAATTCAAAGGAATTGGATAATGATTGATTTTGGGAAAATCCTACAATGCTGCAGTGAGCACCAAAGTTGTGACATAATAACACAAAGAAACAGCATTGTAGGTAAAATAGAAAAATTCAAAGGAATTGGATAATGATTGATTTTGGGAAAAAGGTGTAACCACTAAAAAGCGGCAAAAAACGGCAACCGTAACTTCAATTTCAACTAAAAGCTTCGTGGATCGTTCATACCATATATTTGATATATTTATTAATGTTCATGACTTTAGCATTTACGGTTCTTGAGATATCTTGTTCACAGACAGACGGACGGACAGCCAGAGGGACAGACACACACACACGGATCAATGGCTGAAACTCTTTGCATTGAAAACTGGACATCTGAAAATTTGGCCCATTACAATAGTTTATTACTTTCCTTTTTGTACCCATTACAATAGTTTATTACTTTCCTTTTTGTAGCATAAGGACAATTAATATTCAGAACTTTTTTGTTCATAATAACATTGGCCAAGTTAAGGCGAAAAGATAATTGAATTTTGGTCATCCATCAAAACCATAGCCAAAACCAATTTGGTCAACCATCAAAACCATAGCCTAGTTGACCATCCTGTGGTCGGGCCTACCAAGTCGGGGGGTGGGAATGGGGGAATCCCCCCCCCGGGCCCCGGTTTTTTTGGAGAGGCTTGGAATTCCAAGGTGCTAAAAAAAATTTTTTTTAAAAGCTTTTACCACCTCGATTACGTAGTTTATATAGTTTAAAACTTGATTGATTTAGGTTATTTGCTTTTGAAAATTCATGGATTTTTGTATAGGGGCCCGTAACTTTTCAGTCCCGGGCCGGGATTTTCTCTTGGCGGCCCTGCCTGTGGTCGCCCCTGAATGAACATGATTTCCACATCAGAAGTAGAGGTGTGAGTTATGAATCTTTCAAATGAGATCACTAATGAATCACTCAGTAAAATGATCGAATCATTTTTATGACTCACTCAATGACTTATAATGAAATGGATCTAGATCTAGCTCATATAATTACGAACCGTCGATCAAAGAGGAGAAGAAGAAACAAAACAACAAATAAGGAATAACCTTGAAGTAGCCAATAGAATCATTCCATAATCAACACACGAAGAGACCACGCATACCTGTCTCTTTCTATTTCACTTGCCTACAGCTGCTCTCTCTCTAAGGAATAACCTTGAAGTAGCCAATAGGATCATTCCATAATCAACACACGAAGAGACCACACATACCTGTCTCTTTCTATTTCACTTGCCTACCAGATGCTCTCTCTCATTCTGCATTTTCTTTCTCTTGTTGTAGTAGTAGTAGCGGTTTTTCTCACGAAATCAACCGTTCTTCCCATTTATAAAATAAATGCATGATTAATTAAAATGGTAGAAACAGATTAATATGAGTTTACCGAAAAGATTTTGATGGCCCTTGGCTGGAACTGTGCCAAGAAAGAAAAAATGAACATATTTGGGTTCGACTTAGGGGAGAACCGTAGGGTCCTCGAACAAGGGAAAAATCCCACGTTCAAAATATTTTTTCCGTTTTCAAAATATTTTTCCCGTTTGGGGGAAAAAAAATTTTGCTCAAGCAATAAAGGCATGGCCGTGAAAACGTTTCCTAACCTGTCGAGGGGGTTTAAAATGTGTATATATTGCTAACAAGTAAACATAAAAAGTTAAAAACAAAACAAAAGAGAAGTGGAAAAAATATAAATATGGTTGGTGGGATTTTTCCCGCGATGTGTCACGCCGCACGCGACAAAAATCCCACAACTATAGGACTCTACGGTTCTCCCCGGAGTCATACCCAACATGTTTCCATTTCAATCGTATTATGATTGTGATTCATGAGTCAATAACTCAGAAAAATGATTTGGCTCATTTGAGTTAATCAATCACTCATGACACATCTCTAGATGTTACCTAGTTCTGACAAAATGTTGTTAGTCAACAAAATCTTCTCCTAGATTGCCCAATTCTATTCTTTCAGATTCCCTTTACTTTAGAATGTTACCTCCAATTGGTCAAGAAGATACTACACCTCATATGATTCAAGCCCTATACGGACCTACTGGCCAATTCAGTCATCTTTACTATGTGGGAAGATCTTTTTGTGCTGGCATGAGCTTGACATTCAAGAATAATCTGATGGTACCACGTCGAGTACTAGAGATTAGAAATGAAGAGGGAAAAAGAGTTCTTAGAATTATTGTGGACATGAGTCCACCAATAGTTCCAGATTTCTATTCCTTTCAAGTAGAAAGTGAGACAACTGTTGAAATAAATCAGATAATCAGTATTGAAAACTCTAAGTCCAATAAATGGGTAGGTAATCATCACGAATCTAAATATGTAAATCAGAAATTTGTGTATATGTACCTATGTGTTTGTTCCAATACCACAGCCCCAACAGTAGCAGATAGCGAAAAATTTAATTTTGGGGAATGGATCCTATCCCCCAAAATTATGGTCTACGACGCCAAAAAAACCAATGGAACTAAAATAAGTCAAGCTGTTTTCGAGTTACGCCAAAACTCTATTTTATTCACAAATAATGGACAGTCTCTGTTCGATATCTTAAATTTTAGGTGGCCATTCAGTCCGTATTTTAGGACATTTTCTGCAAAGGTGTGGCCAGCCATTCCAGAGTTACGAGTTCGAAACTGGGAACGCGCAAAATAAAATTTAGAGAATACTAAAAAATCATAACGGTAATGACTTTAAGGCCTCTGGTGAAACATTTATATCTTTGTTTTTAGGGGTTGCAATATACAGGGTGGTGATGGTGGACGCAAAGTAATACCCCCCCCCCCCAAATTTTCATTGTCCTTGAAAAGGCAAATTCCATCCATTTAGAATAGTCCAGTCTAAATTGGGGTCAGCAACCAGTCGCCATTTTTTTCAAATTCCATCCATTTAGAATAGTCCAGTCTAAATTGGGGTCGGCAACGAGTCGCCATTTTTTTCAAATTCCATCCATTTAGAATAGTCCAGTCTAAATCGGGGTCAGCAACCAGTCGCCATTTTTTTTCAAATTCCATCCATTTAGAATAGTCCAGTCTAAATTAGGGTCGGCAACCAGTCGCCATTTTTTTTCAAATTCCATCCATTTAGAATAGTCCAGTCAAATTGGGGTCGGCAACCAGTCGCCATTTTTTTTTTAAATTCCATCCATTTAGAATAGTCCAGTCTAAATCGGGGTCAGCAACCAGTCGCCAATTTTTTCAAATTCCATCCATTTAGAATAGTCCAGTCTAAATCGGGGTCAGCAACCAGTCGCCATTTTTTTCAAATTCCATCCATTTAAAATAGTCCAGTCTAAATCGGGGTCGGCAACCAGTCGCCATTTTTTTTTTTTTAATTCCATCCATTTAGAATAGCCCAGTCTAAATTGGGGTCGGCAACCAGTCGCCATTTTTTTAAAATTCCATCCATTTACAATAGTTCAGTCTAAATCAGGGTAAATAACCAGTCGCCATTTTTTTTTAAAATTCCATCCATTTAGAATAGTCCAGTCTAAATCGGGGTCGGCAACCAGTCGCCATTTTTTTTTTTCAAATTCCATCCATTTACAATAGTCCCGTCTAAATTGGGGTCGGCAACCAGTCGCCATTTTTTTCAAATTCCATCCATTTAGAATAGCCCAGTCTAAATCGGGGTCAATAACCAGTTGCCATTTTTTTCAAATTCCATCCATTTAGAATAGTCCAGTCTAAATCGGGGTCGGCAACCAGTCGCCATTTTTTTCAAATTCCATCCATTTACAATAGTCCAGTCTAAATCGGGGTCGGCAACCAGTGGCCATTTTTTTAAAAAAAATTCCATCCATTTACAATAGTCTAGTCTAAATCGGGGTCGGCAACCAGTCACCATTTTTTTTAAAATTCCATCCATTTACAATAGTCCAGTCTAAATCGGGGTCGGCAACCAGTCGCCATTTTTTTAAAAATTCCATCCATTTACAATAGTCCAGTCTAAATCGGGGTCGGCAACCAGTCGCCATTTTTTAAAATTCCATCCATTTAGAATAGTCCAGTCTAAATCGGGGTCAGCAACCAGTCGCCATTTTTTTAAAATTCCATCCATTTAGAATAGTCCAGTCTAAATCGGGGTCAGCAACCAGTCGCCATTTTTTTCCTGGCTCTGTGTCGATATGACACATGAGTTCATTATTTACCTGATGAAAAAAATAACTCCTTCCCCCCCCCGCGCTGTGTACTGGACTTTTCCAAGTTTGCGTTGGATGAAATTTGGTATGAAGGTCCCATTTGGGTTCTGATTGTGCACCAGTTAGGGTGTAACAGCGCGAAGAAGTTAACAAACAGGTGCCGCTACCTTTAAACAGGCTAATTTTCAATCTAACCAATGCAAATCGCAATGGGAAACTATTGCTACAGAGTTGATTTGTTGTCGCGACAAAATTTATGATATCGGACCATTACTGTCTGAATTATGTGAAAAATCAAAAAAATCGGAAAAAATATCAAATTTTGAGAAATTTTTTTTTTTTATACTTCTTTAGGCACGTTATGAAAAAATGATGAGAGTGAAATTTTAAGATTCGCGCGCACCTGTAACAAAAAATTATCACTGCATCAGTGTAACACAGATGAAGTTATTTATGAAAAATGATGAAGATGGAGTTAGTTATGAAAAAATGATGAGATTAAATTTAAATATTATATTTTCTCATTCTATATTCATACACAGTGTGGCTCAGTGGCAAGGCCTCTGTTTCATAATTGGTAGGTTCTGAGTTCACTCCCGGGTGGGGTAGTATGTTTTTTTNATTATGTGAAAAGTATATTTTTTCAAATATTATTAAATTTATTTTTAAAAAGAAGTATAACTTCTCACACGCGTACATAAGTACGCACACACATTTTTTTTCTTCTTCTTGATGACAAGCCAAAGGTTCATTATTAATAAACCAAAATATTGTTTTGATTTCAGATAAACAAATTAGAGAGAGTCTTAACACAAATCAGAACAAATAAGCAATTGGGCATTATAATTACAAGTGCAATGCTTAAAGCTGTAAATGTATTGTGTAATGATATTTTTATTCCTTTTTACACTGCATTTATAAACTTTGACTTTTCGAGTCGGTAGTCAGTTAAGAAAAATCTATTTATTATTTAGCAAATTTATATCAGAGTACTTAAAAAACACTACTTTTTTTAGTAACTCAAGTAGTGTTTTTTAAATTGGCAACTTTTGGAATTGCCCACCAAAAAAAAAAAAAAAAAAAAAAAAAAAAAAAATAATTNAAAAAAAAAAAAAAAAACGATTGGAAAACCTAACTAGACTTTTTCCCCTCTGGCCTGACGGTGTAAATGCTCTCGAAAATGTTATTTTTTTTTAAAAAAAAATCGCTCATCCCAAAATGGTACTTCTTAATTCCGATTTTTCGCTGGTGAAAAACCGGCTATAAATCGAGCAGAAACCGAAAAGTTTAAATTTTTATATATTTTATGGGGTCCTTATATACCTACTATTTTTTTGGGGGGGGCGGTCAATTTTCGGTAATTTTCCCTTATCTCCTTTAGTTTGTACAGAAAAAAAATGTAAAGAAACCCGCTAAAAAGCGTCATTTTTGTCGGTTATTTGCTTCCATTTGTGAACTTTTGATTTTTTCCTTTCTTATACTAAAAGGGATCTGTGTGCCAAGTCTCTAGGTTTAGCCATTGTGGAGCTACGTTGATTATCAGTTAGTCATTCAATTAGTATACCAACTGGGCTTTGCGTTTCATAATTATAAAAAGATTAAAAAGGGAAAAATATTAAGGATATCACGGCATTAAAGGTGTGGGATTTTTTAAAAAATGATTTTTTCTTGTCCAGGATTTCATGTGATATGCCGCACTCCTCATCCAACAAACTCTTGTAGGAAGAGAAAGTGTAAATTCTCATTTATTATTTTAATTTTAACGCAAAAAATTTGCCTTTCAAAACAAAACAGAGGAAAGAGACATATGCAGCCATCCAGGTGCGTCGTCTATGTCCTCTCTTTTTTTGTTTTTCAATTCCATTTGTGATTGAAATTTTGGCAATTCTTCTGTAACCATCACTTTCAATTAAATCCATTTTCGAATCAGATCGAAATCCCTATTAAGACAATGCAATGTGTGTTCGTCTGTTTCTGGAGTACGCTGACGGCAAATTTACCATGTTTTCTTCTCTTTTATTTCGTTGGGCACAAGTAATTATTTTGTACAGGTACAACATTCAAATTGAGTGTTTATAAAAACTCTCAGACCTGTAAAGCGAGTTGATGAAATACTTTGCCACCTCAATGCAATGATTTACAAAATAAATATTCGTGCAAAGTAGCGCAAAAAGGTCCATTATTGCAAATAATAAACCGAGAAAAAAAAATGGCTTGAACTAAACAAAAATTGCTTTCGGTGATAGTGGCGTGATGGCAACCGACGTTAGCGTTTGTGCAATTTATCGTCATGGGCATAGACTTAAATAATAATAGGTACAGTGTATATACTATCCACACAGGTTTGTATCAAGACTTATAATGATTAATGATTGAGCACTAGTAGAAACAATACTTGGGGGCAAGAAAGTTTAGGGACAACATTTACCTCGAGAGGGGTAGATGCCTCGAGGTGCAAGTATTAAAGGTTGTTCAGCAGGAGCTCAAAACCAGAATATTAAGATGTGGTTTACTTTTAGATTGTAATTGGTCCGTAATTGGTGCTTCCCCTGACGGGGTAAATCATACAGACGTATTCGAAACAAAATGTCGAAGTTCTGAAAAAAAAAACTGTTTCATCTTAGGTATATTGAAAATGGATCAGTGACTTGGTTATTTTTGTGTTGCGTCTCCTATTTTGACAGAACACGAAAAGTGAAACTGGTCGAAATAAAATTTGATGAAAAGCTCACCACCGAAATGCTATTAAAAGACAATGAATTTTGGGCCACCGCTATTTTTCCTAAAATTTTTTAAATGTTTTAAAGTTAAGTCATATAGGTACCTTGCGTTTGTGATTATGTGTGAACCTACACACTTGAAATCTATATATATAAAAGTGAATGTCTGTTTGTTTATTTGTTTGTTTGCTTATAACTTACGAACTACAGCTCGGAATTGCACAAAACTTTGCACACTTATTTGTTTTTACGCGGGGAAGGTTATAGGCACAGTATTGTTCGGCCATTTTAGTTACGGCCGATTTTCCAATTTCTTGCTCAAAATTTTCCGAATTTTGGACAAAATATCTTAAGATTTGTCGCGAAAACATATCAAATCAAAGCGAGAAAGTTTTAGGTAACATCTTTATCCTTCATTTAGGACATATTTTGCAAATTTGTGACTAGCCATTCGAGGGTTACAAGTTCGAATCCGGGATCGGGCACAATATAATTTTGACAATACTCATTGTTTAGCCAAAACGGTAAGAGATATAGAAAAATTGATGGGAATGACCCCCCCCCCCAAAACCATAGACTGGGACCCCAGAAAAATTAAAAAATTATCACAGTTCAAAAAGATACAACCGTTTTCGAGTTGCGGCCGATTTTTCGATTTTTGTATGGAAATTCAAATTTTTGTTTGATTTAAATATAATTATGTACAAAAGCGGTTAGTGCCGATATAATTTAATAGAATTGAACACCAAGTTTGTTGGGTAGAACGTGTTGGGAGTAGTATTGGGTTAGGTTCCAAAAAAAAAGAAGTCTGCGCAAGGTTAGGCTGGGTCGCAAAACACAATAACTAATATAGCGATATGAAACGATATATCTCATATATCGTGAAAAATATATCGATTTTCGATATATCGTGCCACCCTAACGAACTCTATATATCCGGTGCACGATCCACCTAAGTGTACTGCTCCAGAAACCGCTGGTGTACAAAGAAATAGTCGGAGAGGAGAAGCCTCATCTAGACTATGTGTATGTTTTAATACAAATACGAGTATAGGGATGGCACGATATATCGAAAATTGATATATTTTCTTCCGATATATCGATATATTTTTGACGATTTATCGTTTCATATAGGTATCGATATATTTTTCACGATATAGCGTTTAATATGTACACTAATTTAGGATTTTTTCAATGTTCTTAATATAGCGATAAAATTTGAAGTTATCCATTTTTTTTTTTTTACTCGAAGTTTTCTATTTTAGGAGGATTATACTTGTCCCAATGAAATTGGTCATTGGTGGAAACTGGAAAGTAGGGGAGGTTCAGGTTAGGAAAGTACAGAGAGGGGACGACATTTCAATTTCTAATAAACCGATATATAAATATATCGTCGATATATCGCATATTTATATCGATATATTTGAAAAACGATATATCGAAAATACGAGTTTATTTTCTTCCTGACGGTCCCTCAATTATTAATCTTTTATTACAATCCCCCTCTGTGCCCTTATCATTCTGTTTTACCAATGTTTCTCTTGCTCTTTTTTTCTTAACTTCAATAAATGCTAAGAAGAAAATGAGAATGAACTTCTTAAGAAAAAGACAAAGAATTTTAAAAACTTTATCATTATTTTTAATTATTATTTAAAAGGGAACAAAAAAGAAGGGAGAACATCAAATAATAATAATAATAACAATAATCAATTAGTCATCAAGTTTAGGGTGACCAGATCATCGCCTGAGTAGAAATAACGGATATTTTAGTAGAAATAACGGATATTTCGACTTCCTCCACATCACTGTGCACTCTTCATACCGATACCGCACTGACAGTGAATTTAGGTAATATACAACTGAATTTAGACAAATCGTATACTATACAGCATACACATACAGCAATAAGGAGACTCATAAAGATGATTATTTATCGATGAAACTACTTTTTTTTTTTGGAATGTGAATGAAGAAGTTAGTTCATTTTATCAAACCGCCTTAGAAAAGGTCTAAAAATTAGCATATTCATACGCGTAACTACAAAAATAACGGAGATTGCATACAAAAAACGGAATAACGGAGGCAAAGCTGAAAAAACGAATATTTCCGTTTAAAAACGGATATCTGGTCGCCCTAATCAAGTTTTAAACATTTTTGCAAAATTAAAATATTTGAAAATAATATTAAAAAATCTGCTCCTATCTACTTCAGTATATGCAATGTATATCTGAGTGGTTACCACAGAGATTCAATTCACCGTGAACCACTGAGACAAATGCTTCAGTTAAGAAGACACAAAAATGAATGCTATTCCACAAGCCATCATGTCAAGATCTGATTTCAAGATGATGGAGACTCAATATGACCTCAGGAACATGGTTTGTTGCCGGTCATATTGGCTCTCAAAATACTACCATGCTTAATGTGAAAAATATATAAATAATAATAAAGCTATGTACAATGTAGTTTTATTATTATTTATTTATTTTTGTTCAAGGTTTATTGTCTAATTAAGGGTGCTTGTAAGTTCACCAAAGCGCATACTATGGTGGTCACAACATCTAGTTGGGGAATGAGTTTGTTGTCCAGAAAAACGTGAGGGGCTACAAATCTAAAATGCCTTAGTCTCCCTATAACCCTTTCAACGTGGGTTCGAAGGGCAGCTATTTGCTTGTTAAGTTTGGCATCTGTTTTACTCAGAGGTTCCAAGCTAGATATACTTGGGGGTCTAACAAGCATGGCTCCCTTCTCCAGGATATCTTTTTCAATATGTTTAAAACCTCTGTCAGCCATAATTTGTGTGCCCGCATCGACTTTGTCGAGGAACCCACTGTTCCTCAAAATCACCTCATCACTTGCTCTGCCCCCAAAACCACAAGAAATAAAACAGCAAGTTCCATCCGGGGTACAAGCAATCAAATATTTGATTGTATTGCATTTTTTGTATTCGGACCAGGTTAACGATTGGTGCAGACTGTTACCTGGCTTTTCAATCTCCACCTCGTAAAAATCTATTATAGCAACAACCTTGGAAAACCTGGCCCGAAAAGGTATGGGCAAATTTTTATATACTTGATTTTTTGGTGGCCAAAATATAAATTTTTCTAAACATTTAGAAATTTTTGGCACTGTCTTTCTAAATAAGTTTCCTGAATGAGATGGGGAAATGTGAAAATCTTGCCCCAAAATTGTAAATGGCTCATTCCATCTAATCTTTTTCAAACATAACAATATGTCTCTAACCGGACAGTTACAATGTTTTGACAGAACATCTATAATAAAATTGGATTCGTTTGGTACACCTAGGTAGAGCATAGTATTAGTGAACAATCTATTTTTTATTTGTTCATAACTTGGAATAAAGTTTGATGCTTCATTCGAATCGCTGGAATCCGACTCATTACCAGATTCTGGTTGGTACGCCGAAGAATTTAGCATTAAACTCTCTCTATCGAATGATATGTTGATGTCACTAAAATCATCTTGAACGTGCATTCTTTCTCTTCTTTCTTTTGTCATTGTAGATGCATCTTGAGAGCATCTTATAGGAGATATCGCTATAGACACTTGGCAACCTATCTCACGAGAACTGGTCTCTTCTATTGTTTCCACTGGCACATCAAATAAATCATATGATGTTAATGGCTGGGAATCACCACTTGTGCCGTCAGCTCCCTCAGCTACACTACTAGAAAGTATTTCTTGGACAAATATTTTCCTTCCACGTTTTTCAGCTAGTGCATTCAATGGTCTTTGGGTAGTGTGCCGTTCAGTCCTATTCTGTTGACAATCAAATTTATGTGGGACAACTCCCTCTTTCATCTGAATACAAGTTCCGGACATCATTCTCAATGTCCTTCTCCAACTGAAACAAATAATGAAACGCACACATTAAGAAATAGCCTTGCTTCAAACAACTATTACCTAAGTTTTAACAAATATCTCTAAAATATTGTTGGATAGTTCCTGTCAATCAATCATTAAATTGCCTTGGTTAAACATCTTTCTTGAATATAAGCTGGACCTAGGTTAGGTTGCCTTATGTTTTTGCTCAAATCTAGTTTAAAGTCAACAAAAGACAATATAAGTGAGGTCAGCCAGGACTCGCGGAGCGGAACGCGTGACCTAGTCTTTATTGCAACCTAGATTTAAGCCCGCTCAAACCTATCGTGACCTAACCTACGTTCAGCTTCTGTCCAGTTCAAGAGAGCTGAACCTAAAAATATTCAAGTGAAGGTCTGCCGGTTTATGGGTCCTAGCACAGTTACCTACAAACATATATATATATAAAAAATCAATGAATTTCCAATTATTTCTATAGAGAAACGGGTAAAACCATTAAAGTTTGATTTATTTTGTATTTTTTTAAATATGTGAATATCTGATCTCTGACAATGGTTTTTCGTTATTTCGTTTGTCTTGAATATGTAAGAATTGTCCTCATCGATCATCAATACGTTTTTACGAAAAGTCGCTTTGCCGAGCATTTGCCAAATTAAATTCATACGTCATCATGATTAGACGGAATTTCCTTGAGAGATTGTAATTATAACAACCTTTGTGTGGCTAATGAAATTCGCTAAAACAAAAGGATTTAGCCCTGGGATCACAATATTATAAGAGTCTAAAACCATTCTTGAGAAATATAGCTCTGCGTAAATTATAGGAAATTTCATTACTGTTCAAGTATATCAGTAGTATTTTCAGGCATATCAGTAGTTATCTCATCAATTCTTGATTCAGCATGAAAGCTTTCTAGTTCTCGCTTTTGTACTGCTGTTTTCTGCTTGGATCTATGTGCAATGCCCCTGTCTATTTGACAGTCAAATTTATGAGGTAAAACATGTTTTTTCAATCTGAGAAGAAAATTAGGAGCTCCAGATTCTTCGAGTATTTTATATCTCATCCACTCCTCAACATCATTTTCCAACTGCAACAAGTAATTAAAAAAAAATAATAATAATAAGTAAGTAGTACAGATTAGAATATATGGTTGCCTGACCATTTCTGCTTCACTGAAGCGTTTTCTCTTAAAATAGGTATATAATAATATATAATAAGTGTATAAGTTAGTTCTGAATGTTCCAAATAAATATGGATATATACTTACCTTAGGACAATTTTAAAAACCGAGCTTTGACCCGATATGCAGGGTCCCACTTCCTTAAGCTGAACGTAGGTTAGGCTGTCTTGTAGCTAAGTCTGCCGCCCCTCTCTACGAGTCCCGCCGGCTCACCTAGCTTATCTTGTCTTTTTCTTGGCTGTAACCTTGGTTTAAGCAAATTCAAACCCAACGCTAAAGCAACCTAATTCAGCTTATGTCCACTAATGTTGGTTGACCAAGGAAAAAACATTCAGGACTAGCTCATGCAGAAATACAAAAGAAAATTATGAGAAATAAGAATGGTTTTCACAGCTGATTAGACATTCAAGCTAAAATCCGAGTTCAGAGTCAATGTATTGCATTCGCTTTTCTGAGCTGAAAATAAATGGGAAGGATACTATGCCCATAAATATATACTTACATCAAAGTGGTCTTCACAACAATATAAAGTAGAAGATGTTAGGGATTTGGTTTGCTCTCTCCTTACAGTCGTACACCATTTTTTCCTAATGGACCCTTTTGGTACATGAAAGAATAATTTTCCTGGTGTTTTTATAGTAGTGTTGGTGCATTTCGGCACAAAACAATTTTTGTAATATTCAGACATAGTTGAGAATCACTTGTAACTGTAGCACTGCATTTATTTTATGAGTTCTAATCTTCTAATTAAATAATTATTTACTTTAAAACACATTTTCTTAGAAGAACTTATGAAAATCACAAAACTTGATAAATCTGAAAATGTTTTTGTTTACATATTGATGGCGTCACTCTGATAAAAAAAATGGCGGCCCGCGAAAATTGCGCCGTTTCAAATTTTCTAATTTTCAAATGAAAATTTCTCTGTGATTTCGGCTCTGAAACTAAATCCGAGAGCACTATCGTAATCAGCGAGTTCTAAAAAACATTTAAAACCTCCCAAAATTCTAAATAACATAACAACTCCTGCAAACTTAAAAATAACATCTCCCAACTCCCAAAAAATAAGAAATTTCAATACCTCCGTATCCTTCCAAGTTTAATATAACTCCGACTAAAATCAGGGTCCGACTTAGGGGAGAACCGTAGGGTCCTCGAACAAGGGAAAAATCCAACGTTCAAAATATTTTTCCCGTTTGGGGAGAAAAAAAAAATTGCTCAAGCAATAAAGCCATGGCCGTAAAAACGTTTCCTAACCTGTCGAGGGGGGTTAAAATATGTCAATAAAGCTAACAAGTAAACATAAAAAGTTAAAAAAAAAAACAAAAGAGAAGTGGAAAAAATAAAAATATGGTTGGTGGGATTTTTCCCGCGATGTGTCACGCCGCACGCAACAAAAATCCCACAACTATGGGACCCTACGGTTCTCCCCGGAGTCATACCCGCCGTTTCAAATTTTCTAATTTTCAAATGAAAATTTCTCTGTGATTTCGGCTCTGAAACTAAATCCGAGAGCACTATCGTAATCAGCGAGTTCTAAAACATTTAAAACCTCCCAAAATTCTAAATAACATAACAGCTCCTGCAAACTTAAAAATAACATCTCACAACTCCAAAAAAATAAGAATTTTTAATAACTCCATACCCTCCCAATTTTAATATAACATATAACTCTAGTGATGTTCGGAACTCAAGTGAGCAATTCCGTACCCAATAGTAAACATTTCCGTAGTTGTGATGGCATTTCCGTACATGGCTTAAAACACTGCCATTTGTATAACCCAGATTCATGAAGATGTTATAAGTGTTTTTAGACAGACTTTGTACAATCCGTAAGTTTCCACGAAATATTAGTGACTATTATCACGAAAAAAGAAAAGAAAAAGACAGTTCTACGTTTCTAGTGTTCTCTTTCGTTAAGATTTTTTTTTCCGTGATTATGCGTAAACTCACTATTATGGTAAATGTAAATCGGACGAAAATTTATTTCTGTACATGCACGCGCATAAGTAGAACGCATTTTAGTCAACTATTATAAGTTTACCAATCTCAGTGGCCGTGTGGTAAACACAGTAGACTTGTAATTTGGCGGTTTGGGTTCAGGTCCTAGTTTCTATGCACCAGATTCCTTAGTTTTCCTTACGTTTTGCGTACGGATTAGACTTCTATCCGTATGCCGTACCCAAGTCAATATTTCCGTACAAATACGGATGAATCCGTACGCCGAACATCATTGCTCTGTACTGACACATAATTCCGGCTAAAATCATTGAACCATACACAGGATTAAACAAGGGCGTAGCCAGCATCTGGCCTCATACGTCATCATGATTAGACG
>JAAEEI010039726.1:0-22363 GCA_012654025.1 Pachypsylla venusta
TCCACCTCCTCGACTACTGAGGTCAAATTAAAGACAGGACGACTAAGAAAAAAGGCAACCTTGCCCGCATCGTATGAATCTTGACCTCCACCTCCTCGATTACTGAGGTCAAATTAATGACAGGACGACTAAGAAAAAAGGCAGATCATGCTTCCATCCCCATAGTATGAATCTTGACCTCCACCTCCTCGACTACTGAGGTCAAATTAAAGACAGGACGACTAAGAAAAAAGGCAACCTTGCCCGCATCGTATGAATCTTGACCTCCACCTCCTCGATTACTGAGGTCAAATTAATGACAGGACGACTAAGAAAAAAGGCAGATCATGCTTCCATCCCCATAGTATGAATCTTGACCTCCACCTCCTCGACTACTGAGGTCAAATTAAAGACAGGACGACTAAGAAAAAAGGCAACCTTGCCCGCATCGTATGAATCTTGACCTCCACCTCCTCGATTACTGAGGTCAAATTAATGACAGGACGACTAAGAAAAAAGGCAGATCATGCTTCCATCCCCATAGTATGAATCTTGACCTCCACCTCCTCGACTACTGAGGTCAAATTAAAGACAGGACGACTAAGAAAAAAGGCAACCTTGCCCGCATCGTATGAATCTTGACCTCCACCTCCTCGATTACTGAGGTCAAATTAATGACAGGACGACTAAGAAAAAAGGCAGATCATGCTTCCATCCCCATAGTATGAATCTTGACCTCCACCTCCTCGACTACTGAGGTCAAATTAAAGACAGGACGACTAAGAAAAAAGGCAACCTTGCCCGCATCGTATGAATCTTGACCTCCACCTCCTCGATTACTGAGGTCAAATTAATGACAGGACGACTAAGAAAAAAGGCAGATCATGCTTCCATCCCCATAGTATGAATCTTGACCTCCACCTCCTCGACTACTGAGGTCAAATTAAAGACAGGACGACTAAGAAAAAAGGCAACCTTGCCCGCATCGTATGAATCTTGACCTCCACCTCCTCGATTACTGAGGTCAAATTAATGACAGGACGACTAAGAAAAAAGGCAGATCATGCTTCCATCCCCATAGTATGAATCTTGACCTCCACCTCCTCGACTACTGAGGTCAAATTAAAGACAGGACGACTAAGAAAAAAGGCAACCTTGCCCGCATCGTATGAATCTTGACCTCCACCTCCTCGATTACTGAGGTCAAATTAATGACAGGACGACTAAGAAAAAAGGCAGATCATGCTTCCATCCCCATAGTATGAATCTTGACCTCCACCTCCTCGACTACTGAGGTCAAATTAAAGACAGGACGACTAAGAAAAAAGGCAACCTTGCCCGCATCGTATGAATCTTGACCTCCACCTCCTCGATTACTGAGGTCAAATTAATGACAGGACGACTAAGAAAAAAGGCAGATCATGCTTCCATCCCCATAGTATGAATCTTGACCTCCACCTCCTCGACTACTGAGGTCAAATTAAAGACAGGACGACTAAGAAAAAAGGCAACCTTGCCCGCATCGTATGAATCTTGACCTCCACCTCCTCGATTACTGAGGTCAAATTAATGACAGGACGACTAAGAAAAAAGGCAGATCATGCTTCCATCCCCATAGTATGAATCTTGACCTCCACCTCCTCGACTACTGAGGTCAAATTAAAGACAGGACGACTAAGAAAAAAGGCAACCTTGCCCGCATCGTATGAATCTTGACCTCCACCTCCTCGATTACTGAGGTCAAATTAATGACAGGACGACTAAGAAAAAAGGCAGATCATGCTTCCATCCCCATAGTATGAATCTTGACCTCCACCTCCTCGACTACTGAGGTCAAATTAAAGACAGGACGACTAAGAAAAAAGGCAACCTTGCCCGCATCGTATGAATCTTGACCTCCACCTCCTCGATTACTGAGGTCAAATTAATGACAGGACGACTAAGAAAAAAGGCAGATCATGCTTCCATCCCCATAGTATGAATCTTGACCTCCACCTCCTCGACTACTGAGGTCAAATTAAAGACAGGACGACTAAGAAAAAAGGCAACCTTGCCCGCATCGTATGAATCTTGACCTCCACCTCCTCGATTACTGAGGTCAAATTAATGACAGGACGACTAAGAAAAAAGGCAGATCATGCTTCCATCCCCATAGTATGAATCTTGACCTCCACCTCCTCGACTACTGAGGTCAAATTAAAGACAGGACGACTAAGAAAAAAGGCAACCTTGCCCGCATCGTATGAATCTTGACCTCCACCTCNTTTTAATCACCAAATCAAGCAGAGTTACATGGTTAGTACCGAAAATATACAGGGTGTAATTTATCTCATATACAGGGTGTTATATAAGACAAATAAATCGTTAGAAATTTTTCTTTAGTTAGGATTTCCTCACATAATACATAATGAAATATTATTTTAACGTTCAATTATTTATACCGGGTGTAACACATTTATTAATGATAATTATTCATGATAGATTGATTTTCATCAATTTTGACTAAAAAAATTCTTTTAACTATCTAAAAGTACACGCTGAAAAACGGTTCGTTTAACCACTAGGAGATAGGGACCACTCTGTTCTACTTTCCTTTTTATATAGTTAGCTGTTCTGATGATGTCCCCAGGAGATGAAACATGTCAATTCATTTTGTAAGTTTTATGTTGTAATGATATTACCTAAATGTAATTTAACTGTACAAATGTACATCTATTGACCATTTTTGTAAAATTTGCAAAATAAAAAATGTTTCGGTCAAGTGAAAACCAAGTGTTTTAAATAATTATACTGTTACTTGACATAGATCCCGTTTTGAGAAGGAAAAAAAATATATTAAAAAAAAATTTCGCATTTTTTTGCAAAATGCGTTCTTTATCGCCCTGTATTTTATCAACCTGTGCAAGCAAGTATCTAATATTTTTAAGATAACACAGACAATTCAAGTTGACACAATAGTGACAAATTCAAGTGCTTTGAATATTTTTGGTCGAAGGTTAGACTATATTTTAGAAATGGAAAAAAAAATTGATGGGGGAATAATGAGTCAATTATTAGTATATGTACTTAGGGAAAGAAAGTTAAATCGGAAGGAATAAAAATAAATGGATAAATAATGTTCATGCTATATGCTGATGATGCGAAAATGCTGATTTTCTGCCAAAAAAGAATAAAACGTAAAGATCATACCCGCAAAACATCCCGTTAAAACTTTGAGGACAAAGTTCGAAGATGGAGAAGAAATTAAAAAAGTAATAGAAAGCCTAAGCATTAGTCCAAACCAATAAGGATTTTTTTTTTCCTTTCATAAACCATTGGAAAAGAAAGTTAAATAGAAAGGAATAAAAAATAAATGGATAAATGTTCATGCTATATGCTGATGATGCAAAAATCCTAACTTTCCTTAGTAGTTTACTTCAGAATACTAACAGGACATAATTGATTTGCCCAACCTTAAAAGTTATTGAACAAAACGGCCTATAATCGTTTCTAATTATTATTTGCTCTACTTTTTCTAAATTCCTTATAAATTCCTCTCAGATCCAACCTCATGTTGGGAAATAATTGGAAGTCACGCGATAAAATGAGCTAATGGTCAACTATTCTGACATTTGCTAACAACAACATGGAAAGCTTTCGAAGATTCTAACAGAGAATGAAAGTGATATGAAAAATATGTTGGAAGTAATAAATGACGAGCTGAGAAAACTCTGTTGATAAATTATCAGTTCAGCATTAGAAGCGAGTTCACCTCATACTACCACGGAATCAACACATATGGTCTGACGATGATAGCCTGAGAGTTATTGAAAGCTTTTACCATTTTTTTTTGTGCCTTACAATACAGACGGTTCCAGCTGTATTATCTGAACCTGAAATCCGGCAATGAAATTGTAGGAAAGTTTTCACGGTGGCCGGTTCTACGCACCATTATGACCTCGAACGCATACCGGCCACAATTCCAGCCAAGAGCCAACAAAACGATTTCGGTAACCTCATATTAAGCTACTTTTTTTTTTTACAATAAACCTTGAAACCATAACCAGGATTGATTGCACCGGATTTAATAAGGAGAGTCAAACAGTTTTCTAGAAATAGCAATTTTGTCAAAACATTCTTAATGACTGAAGGAAGTGAAGTCTTCTGTTTACTCCACGGATTTTTTTTAGCCGTCTGTTCAACGATATCTCTCAAACGAATTGTCCGAATTTGATAAATTTCAGTATGGAGAATTATAATTCTTAACGAAATAAAACTTTAATAAAAAAAATCTTAAAATACCCAACAGATTTTTCAAAAAAAAAAAAAACTCACTGTAGGTACCTACCTAATTTGGAGGGAAAATTGATATACATACAGACAAAATCGATTCCAATGACACAAGTTCAGTGCCATTCTTTCTAATTGCCAAATACTTAGTGCAGTATTTATATTTCTCAAATGAACCACGTAAAACAAACATGGTCATTTATATGACATCTTGACCTCTCGTGAAATGAAAGTGGAGTAGGTAAATTAGTGAGTTATTAGTAGGTATAGATAAGTCAGAACAACAGAAAATATAAAATCGAGAAATATTTACTACATAATTTGATTAACCTGGAAAATGTTATCTCAAATCAGATAAAAAATGGTAATTTCAATCAATCAAATAAGTATGCCAGCACTGAATTCTGTGAATTCATAGTATTTAATCCTACAGCTACATACCTTTACAACTCGTAATCAGAATGTGTCAGAAACTATGTGTTAGTTGAAAGATAATTAACTCAAAATGAAACGTTTAAATTAAAATGATACAATTAGTTTGACTAAGAAATAAATGATTTCATAAAAGTTAAATAGGCAGCCGAATAGAGGAGCCTGTTCGCCTGTTTTATTTGAAAAGTATTCCTTCTTTTTGCCTAGGTCAAGACCAAGCCCCCATAAATTAATATGTTTTTGTAAACACAATTTCACTGAAAGTTACAATAGTATACTTACAAAATGTTAATTAACTTAAATATAAATTCACAAAAAGGTTTATTTGACAAATAAAAAGCAAATATAGCTGTTAAAAATTAAAATAATTCCTGTAAACTGTAAGATAAATTTATGAAAAACACTTGATTTCTATTTATCGGCCATTTTTGAAGAAATGTAATGTTTTGATTTTTCATTTGAGTATTTTTTTTTAGAGATGCGCGCGCATTAAGCGTAATTTATTAATTGAAATAATACAAATCAAAAAATTGGAATCCTTTAAATTTCATTCTTATTAACTGGACTATGAATTCATCCCTTTAGGATTGATAATTTATTGTCATTTTATTTCTGGCACCTTTTACATTCCTTTAGCGTATTCTCCTTTTAGAAGATTGAAAAAGAAAATAAATTTATAAAGCATATACTGTTGTAAACGAATCCTAATTTTATCTATTTTTCATACATTTTAGCGCATGCGCAAAATTATGAGAAGTTCATTGGCTCTTTCAGAATGATAATAATTATAGGCCAAAAAGGTATTAGTATAAAATCATGGGTCTAGTACATTATCATTAATAACATTAATGTGTTATCATAAACTATTTTTTTGATAGATTGCTTGATTTTAATTTAATAAAACTAATCTATATGTTAAAATTAAACTCTTATAAATATTAACAGATAATACGGTAAGAACTAATACTATATTTTTATTTGCATCATTTACCAGTGAGTTCGGGCAAAAGGGTTGTTTTAATCTTAATTAGGTATCTCATCTCAAAACTGCTGCACTGTTTACTTTTCTGGTAATTATATATTTTAGAGTAACTTTTCAAAAATTGTCGATTTTTTTTTTTTTTAATTTCAACCCAATTAGAGAGGTTAGGAAACGTTTTTACGGCCATGCCTCTATTGCGTATGTATAACCGTCCAACATGGACCCATAACGGCCAATAAAAAAGCGAGTTTAAAAAAAACTTTTGACACTTTTCTTATCATCTTATCAATCCTACATCTTACGGGATAATCACTTATTTTATTATTTTTATTTATATTTTCGAGATTTAGAATAGTAGAACTTGTATTCATTAATAATCCAGTTCTTCGCCTTTTTCCGATTTCTGAGCACTTTCCGTATTTCTGTTGGTGTTCAAACCAGTGGTGTAAATTGAATGATTCTTTTTTATCGTTCATATTTCATATGAAAAAAATTGGACTGACTTAGATATCCCCTAGGTCCACTCCAGTCATTTTTAATATCTCTTATTTGCTTAGGCTGTGTAATGGTATTGCTAAAATACGTATTTTTTTAAATAAATCGCCAAATTTAAGTGTATGTCTAGTCTTCATCGAGATATGTAATTATTATTAGTGAATGAGTCATTTTATGAGCATACTAACTGGACGTTGTGATAATTATAAATCACCTAGTTCCGAGCAAATATATTCTTGTTTCTTGTTAATTTCACAGTCTAGATTCTGGTCAAATCTTTACTTTGTTTTCAGATCCGGTACATGTATGCATCCTTCAAATTCAAATCTTTTATTTGCCAAATATTTTTCTGATGATTTGGAATCTGTGTCAAAAGTTTTGCAATCATGTAAAAAACTACCCACTGATTTGGTATGTATATTATTTTATGGTATGATTTTTAGATCAGCTTTAGAAAGCAACCTATAAAACTGCCATTGAAATGTAGAAGGAGTTAATTCACGAGATAGAAAACAATAACTGTTTTACAAAGTTAGGAGTTGACCACGGAGCAGAGACGTCTTGAACTATCGATGGATCGTAAACACCTTTATATCTTCTTCTTTTTTAGGTTGGATCGAACCCCCTTCATTATGCTGCTCGAAAAAATAATTTGAAAATTGCTAATCTTCTCCTCAAGTCTAACTTATTTTCTCCGAGAACTCAGAACAAAGCATTAAAAACTCCATTGCATTTAGCTGCACAGAATGGTCACTTAGATATGTGCAGATTATTAATGAAAGACAATGCAGATGTATGTTTTGTTAATGCTAAAGATATTGTAAGTATTTGGCGGTTGGTGGTATTAAAATATTAGTAAAGAATAGTAAAGGCGGTATTTAGTAAAGAATATAATAAATTCTACTAATACTGCAAATATCCCTCATTTAGACATGCACCTAAATTACACTCCTTTCTTGTAGGTTCCGTTGCGGTTCTAGGTGGTCCTCAAAGCTTTGCGTTAATGTAAGTCACATACAAGGTTTTTAGTACTAGAAAAGCAGTAAAAATAATTGACCTATGTACTTTAAGTTGACAGAGTTTATACCTATAAGTTGACAAAATCAGAACGGTTAGAGAGGAAAAAAACAATATTTATTCCAATTTTTAAGACTCGTAATTTTACTATTTTAGGTATTTTTTTTTTCAGATGGGAATGACAGCTCTCCATTGGGCCGTCACCAATGAACATTATGACGTTGTTTCTCTGCTGATGGACTCTGGAGCCGATCCGAATTTGGTTGACTGTTACGATAGATCTTCACTGTCAATAGCAGATACCAATATTTCTATCCTTTCAAAAGTAAGTATTAAACAACAAAATTGTCGAGTTTGGAATTGACTTGGAACGTCGGACATTTTCTTGTATCAGTATTTTTGTTTATATTTTGAATTCTAATTGAGCGTTGAACCGATGGTAATTAGACGGCCTAATATGTTTATATTGTATGACTGAAAGTATAGAGAAAATTTCAATTTTAAAAAAACAGTTATTTTCACTATTAATACAATGCAGCCAATAATGTTTTCGTTTTTACTCAAATTAAATTATGCTAATGTTGAAACTCACTCTAAAATGCCATCTCTAAATTATGATTTAATTTAGAGATGGTATCTAGGATGTTTTTAGTCATTACGAAATATGGTTGGTTGGTTTCTAATGCTAGAAATTGACGACTGACTATGTCATTTTCTCCTGGCCTCCCAATATTTTCTGGTTCTATTATTTTGATTTGAAAGGGATGGACAGACCAAAATATGTTTAGCATTCATCTATTCAAATTTATATTTCATTATGAAATATAAATTTCAATTTTTTTTCTGTCATGTATGTAATATAAACTATACAAAGTATTTTTCCTAAATCTAAATAACTTCTAAGAGAAATTCAATTTCACATTTTTTTTTTCCATTGGCAGACCAATCAGTGTAAAGCTAGTAAGCTAACTAACTGATCCACCAGTGAAAAATTACAATAGTGAAGAAAAAAAAATACACTTGTAAAAATATAACAATTTAAATATAAAATGGTCAAACTTTGATATTATAAGTGAATATATGAATAAATTATAAATACAAAAAAAATACTGAAATATAAACAGTTTTACAATTTCTAAACTAATTCAATTTGATGTTGTCTATGTTTCCTAGGAATTTCTCTTTTAAATCTAAATAGTTATCTATAGCTTGCATATCAGTATCCATTAAATTTAGAAAAGAAGGTACAAAAAACTGTGGAACTTTTTTCCCGTAGTTAGACTTAACTCTGGGAACTTTAAAAGACTGGTGTCGAATATTAGAGTTAATAATAATAATACTGCTTATTTATACTGCTCGAATGAGACTAACGAGTCCCTTTACTCCAGCAGTAAGCTTGTACTATTATTGTGGTCAAATTCTCAATTAATTGAGAGGATAAAATCCTACCTTGGCTGGGATTCGAACCCGAGACCTCCTGATTACCAGGCGAGCGCTTGACCACTGAGCTACCAAGCTGCCAAGGCAGTTAATAGGAGTCTTTGATCAAAATTCATTACAATATTTAAGTACTATTATATATTTATGTAGTAATATTTTCGAACTATATGTGTTCATTGTTTGAAATATAGCCAGCGTCTATGGCACGTTGAATAAACTAGTTCCCGGTGGATCACTGAAGTTAAGCAACGTCCAGCGAGGTTGTACCATGTGGGTGTCCACGTGGGTTCGCGCCCTCGTGAAGCTGGCTATTTTTCCGGCCCAACCCAGTCTGAGTGAGGTCAATGTGGGTAGCTGGTTTGCAAGTTTCCAGCGAATGGAGGGTAAAACCCCTGTCTGAAATGACCAATAGATGTTAAAGAGACGTTAAGCAAAAAAAAAAACAATTGTTTGAAATATATACCCAACATTTCTCTGCATGAATTCTATACTTGTTAGATTTGTATTTGAAGTAAAACCATAACAATTTATCCCATAACGCAATAAACATTTAAATAATGATTTGTATAAAATCCAGAGAACTTTTTGCGGTACAGAATACCTAATGTGTTCCATTCTAAAAGATACTGATCTCAGCTTTTCCGATAACGCATCAACATGGTTTTTAAGTTTGAACTTATCGTCAATAATCATTCCTAGGTACTTCTTCTGAGAATTCAATATTCGAACACACACATGTGGACTCGTAAGATCTATTAAACAAAAAATTTCTGGTGTAAAAAATATTTACAAATCGAGTGATGAATCACGAGCGCTTTCGTCTGTAGCTACATAAAAATGAATTTCCTTTTTTTAGTGGAATCAAGAAAATAAAGATGAAATATTTGCACGGAAAAGAAAAAATAATTCTGCGCAACAAGAAGAAGTTGCTAGCAAAAAGAGGAGACAATCTGTTGGTAAGATTAAATGAAAGTAGTTAGCGAGAATTCGTCAACTAGATCCGTCTGAGACGAGATCAGTGTTGTAAGAGTATATTTCAGTCAAACCTAAATTTCAACAACCATGTACAAGAGATCATAGAAAAAGGCTATAAAAAACTTGGTATGGTGATCAGGTATGCCAAGTGCATCTGGGATCCTGAGGCCATTAAACTTTTATACCAAGCCTATGTAAGATCTGTCCTAGAATACGGATCTATCATATGGATACCATCCACCCAGGTTGGATCTAAGAGACTTGAAAGAGTACAATCAAAATTTGTTCGCTACCTATTTCGAAAGTTAAATGGCTTCTACCCAAAATTCCCCCACTACATTGAGTACACTTTACTCTGTGAACATCTTCTGCTGGAGTCTCTTGAAGCAAGGAGACAGAACGAACAAATTAAATTTCTAGAAAATGTCCTAAATAATAAAATATCCAGTCCCTACATAACAGAAAAAATCAAATTCAAGTTCCGTAATCCAGACTAAGACTCACAAACACACGGGGACAGTTATTCCATATACCGCACAGGAGAAACACTTTCATGTTCCACTCTCCTATTGTAAGAGCCATGGATCTATATAACACCATAGATCCAGGGCCAGCCCTCTTCGAATGATTCATTCTCATACAATATCTCACGAGTTATCCCAAAATCTCTCATAATTCACTAAAACCCTCATACACATTCATCATTCACTATCTCTCATACACGCGCATCATTCACTATCTCCCATACACACTCATCATTCACTGTCTCTCATACACACTCATCATTCACTGTCTCTCATACACATTCATCATTCACTATCCCTCATACACGCGCATCATTCACTATCTCCCATACACACTCATCATTCACTGTCTCTCATACACACTCATCATTCACTATCTCTCATACACATTCATCATTCACTATCTCTCATACACACGCATCATTAACTATCTCTCATACACACTCATCATTTACTATCTCTCATACACACTCATCATTAACTATCTCCCATACACACGCATCATTAACTATCTCTCATACACACTCATCATTTACTATCTCTCATACACACTCATCATTCACTATCTCTCATACACACTCATCATTCACTATCTCTCATACACACTCATCATTCACTATCTCTCATACACACTCATCATTCACTATCTCTCATACACACTCATCATTCACTATCTCTCATACACACTCATCATTCACTATCTCTCATACACACTCATCATTCACTATCTCTCATACACACTCATCATTCACTATCTCTCATACACACTCATCATTCACTATCTCTCATACACACTCATCATTCACTATCTCTCATACACACTCATCATTCACTATCTCTCATACACACTCATCATTCACTATCTCTCATACACACTCATCATTCACTATCTCTCATACACACTCATCATTCACTATCTCTCATACACACTCATCATTCACTATCTCTCATACACACTCATCATTCACTATCTCTCATACACACTCATCATTCACTATCTCTCATACACACTCATCATTCACTATCTCTCATACACACTCATCATTCACTATCTCTCATACACACTCATCATTCACTATCTCTCATACACACTCATCATTCACTATCTCTCATACACACTCATCATTCACTATCTCTCATACACACTCATCATTCACTATCTCTCATACACACTCATCATTCACTATCTCTCATACACACACATCATTCACTATCTCTCATACACACTCATCACTCACTGTCTCTCATACACACTCATCTTCCATTCAAACTCAGAGCTCTCATTCATACCTCCACCCGACACTCATCTTCCACTTACTCACACAGCGTCAGTAATTGCTCTACACTACTTGAATTACAGAAGTGATGGGGCGTAGACGACTTAATTAAGATTTATCGCGGAGTAATATTGTTTTGGCTGTTTATTACTTGATGATCGGCATAATATATTCCAAATTAAAATTAATAAAATTATATTTACCACCATTTTTTTTTTTAAAAAAAAATCCCTTTGCGTGTAGATGGAGATTAAGTTCATACCTTTTTGTCGCAAAGTTTAAATACAATACGGAAGGCAAATTCGTTCGGTTGTTTAGCAAAAAATTTGCATGAATTCATCGCTGGTGAAGATGACCCTTGAAAAACACGGATTTTAATATATTGGTCAACAACTTGTTGGATCTGCTAGAGGAAATGGCCTGTTCGAAATCTCAGAGAAATATTGAGTCGGTTGAAACTAATTTAGTCAAATTAGCTTTATACATACTTTCGGAAGTTGTTTGTGCAGCAATAAATGACTGGTCACTGAAAACTGAAGAATTGTATCAAGGCCAAAGGAGGACATAAAAAATAATACCATTCATTGGAACAGTGGCGCACCCAAGATTTTCATTTGGGGGGGGGGGTCCACATTGACTTTTCATCTTTAGTTATAAGATGTGCGCTAACCGTCAGGGCTACAGCAAGGATTGAAATTTAGGGGGTATATCTAAAATATATTAGGTCTACCCATTTTATCTAATTTTCGAGGAAGTTTTATTAAAGCTCTGGGATATGGAAGGTATGTAAACAACATGTTTGTTAATGGCAAACGTGTCTTTTTTTGGCACGATCATATTTATCCCTAAAATTGCCAGTGTGGTCCAGTCAAAACATGGATGGGGGGGGGATAAAATCTCCGGGATATTGAGATTATTTTCGTGCATGGCAAAAGTCAGATACATACCTATCCCTAAAATTGAATGTCTGTTGCGGTCAAACATGGGGAGGGGGTTGAAATTTCTGCTTTTTTTTTGGTACAGTTATATTTATCCCTAAATTCGCTGGTCTGGTCCGTCCAAAATATGAGCGTTAAGACCCTCCAACAAATGTCTACCTATAAATTCCACTTAATTGTTTTAAGTCATTTGTTCTGCAGAGGTGAAACGGTGAGGAATCTATTTTGATGTATATACCTGCTAACCGTGTGAAAGGTCATATTGGTTTCGATCACTCAATGCACATAAATACTTGAATATTTTTTTTTGGTTCGGGGGGGGGGTCCGGACCCGCCCCCCCTTTTATGCGCCACTTCATTGGAACAACACTTTTTCCGTTTTTGGAGGAGTTTATTGAAGGGACAGAACTTTTGGGAAGACAACATAATTCAACATCAGTTAAAAAACAATAATAAATCCATGACAGAGTTTTTTCAATAAGTATTTGAATTTTTAGCCTTTGATTAATTTAAGTTTCAAGGATATCGTGTAACCGCTCCGGCAGCTGTAATCCTCAGGGGTTGGGATACTTCTAAAGCAAGAGTTATTTGTAAATCATTTTGTGGACTCGTCTCTATAAATATAGAATTCGAAGGTGCCAAATTGACTCCAACTTTCGTCTTAGTATTCAAGGACAAGTGAACGTTTACTAAGGTTAAAGAATTAAATAATTCCTTGATTAGATAGTAATAATAATAATTAGATAGTTTTAATAAATAATAAAATTAAAATACAAGATGTTTCAAATGTTCTCTGAGAGCTATTGGAAAGGATTCTAATTTAAAAGATGTAGAAGGACTTACGTGAGGAGATCAAATAATCATACTCTGAGAACCGTTCACTTTCAACTGCCACGAGAGTTGATAGAATTTGTCACAAGAAACCTTATTCCCCTCTTTCCTCTGATGACTATTTTCTTTTCTTGTATAGATAGACAATTAACACTAAATAATATTGGGTGTCTCTGGTGACAATGGCTAAAGGCCTCCAAGATGGTTGGTTCTTCGTACCGGGGCTACCCGTGCCCTCGGGCACGGCCAAAGACCATCAACACCGTTCCGACGACAACTCACTGTGTTTTTCCTCCGTTGGACCCAGCAGTGCTGCTCCAGATACTTCCTCAAAAAGTTGGTATATAAATCCTTGCTAAACCCTGAAGTATCTGATCGTTGTCGTCTATGTATGCTGGCTGCTCATGATGTAAATCATGAGCAGCCAGCAATTATCCATCAAACCCAACTAATCTAGAGCCGTCAACATTATAGACAGATCCTGTTGGAGAGGCCGCCTTTCTTGGCCTGGAGACACAGTGAGAGTCGTTGAGAACGTTAACAACAACAACAATAACAGCAATGGCTAATCGCGACATATTTTGTCTAAGGTTCGCTGGTTGTAATTAAATACATATAATAAATAAACATTTTTTTTGTTCCTTACAGAAACTGGACTTCGTATTCTAAAAGAACATGGTATCAGTTATTTGCCTAAAGATGATTCGACCACAATAGCATCTGCTCTTGCTAGCGGACAAACTGCCGTACTAACTGGTAAGTTATCATCCAAGTTCTTGAAACGAACCCTCCTCAGTATATACACATGGAGTGTTCAAATTATTTGAGTGACAAGAATGAAATGAGTGAAAATAATTATATATACCATAGGAAATTATTCCATATATCACGTTTCCGTAACTAATACCTGTTCCTCACAAGGCCGTACCCAGGGGGGCCCGGGGGTCCAGACCCCCCCGAAATTTCAATTGTTTTTTTTTTATGAAAATACTCTACTTTGCACGTGACCTATAATATTAAAAAACAGCAACAACAAAAACAACAACAGCAACAACAAAAACAACAACAGCAACAACAAAAATAATAATAACAACAACAAGAGCAACAACAGCAAATACAACAACACCTTCCACGATAATTATTTTCAGGTGTTAGTCCTGGCTTGGCTGTCAATGCTTCGGATCCTCTCCCTTCCCCTCCCCCCCCGCGAAAAAAAATCTTGGGCACGACCCTGGTTTCCCACAAGTAGCGGTGGGAAATATACAAATCGTGTATATTGAAGAAAACGCAAAACATAAAACTTTACTAGGAATCCATCGATACCGTTTTTATTAAAATCCGACAAAGCGTTACAGATTTACGACCAAATTTCTCAAATGAAATTTTCAATTATTGTTGCAAAATAAGCAGGAAGTTTTCATCTTTTAAAGAGCTTTTAGCCTATGGCACCCAAATTTAGGAGGCTAAGAGGTTAACTAGAGGCTAAGGTCAGATTTTTCGTTTATGAATCACGGGGGTACAGCAACATTGAATGGTTATCACCTTTTTTTATGTCATCAGTATTATAGTAGAGAATCATGAATAAAGATCTCGACATCTTTCAACACTCATCACAAGAACCAAGTTCAAAGACACTTCGTATGATTGGTGAAAGATTAAAATTAATGTTTACCAGTTATGAGTTATCATAACACAAACCAGGACAAATATAAGGGACTGCTTAGCATCCTGACAGGCAGCCAAGTCAGAGAGAGGTGTCACGAAATCACAAGCTGGTTATAAGTTATTCTGCAATCCCACTGGAGCGTTCCTCATTCCATCAACTTCTGAACAGGCTAGATTTGACTCAAAGGACAACAAACCAAAAGTCCTACGATAGTATCAATTATTGTTTTAAAATTAAACACTATGTTTATATTTTGTTTGTTTACAGAGGCGGGTAAGCAATTATTAAAATTGTTTAAATTATATGATAAACCAGATAGGGATTTACAAAGATTGTCGAAACAATTAATGACAAAAGCAAAAAAGAAATTATCAGAACAGTCACCTGACAAACAAAGAGGAGAGTCAATCAAAACAACCAACAATCCAATAATTGATAATTTCAAAGAAAAATCAGTTCAATCGAATAAAATTGGAGACACAGATATTCTTGTTCCAAATATACATTGTAATATAGAAGAAACGCCAACTGTAGATATACGAAACAAATATACATCAAATAATAATGATAGTCAAAATTTTTATGAAAATTTTATTCCAACTGTTGGAGAAGATAATAAAAATGATATATTTCAAGAACTTTCAAACAATTTGGAAAAAATGTCAAATTCTACGACACAAAGAATGTTTACAAAAACATTTGAAAATCGTGAAAATTTACAACCGATTGTAAATATACAAAATCAATATATAAATAACACAGAAAATATTCATTTTTTATCAAATAATTGTCGAATTCTGGATGAAATCATACAACTTGATAGTAAGATAAACACTCAAAATGAAGATGTGCATGAAGAATTTTCAACGAAATCTATTATAGAATCTTTTGAAACTCTTGATCCAAATAATCATTCAAGTTTATGTTTTTCTGAATCCGTCCCTTCGTCTTCATTATTTTATTCTTCAAACTCAAATAATGATATTTCAAATCCTTTAATAGATGTAGCATCTAGTAATTATCAACCAATTTGTGATAATGTGCCAAGTACAAGGTCTAAAGCTGATAATATTAAAAATTCAGTTTGCAGCACTGCTCAATATAATAATACATATAATATTAATTTAAATTCAAACATAATTTCAAATCCTTCAGTATCATCTAATAAATATCAACCAATTTGTAATAATATGCCAAGTACAAGTTCTGAAGCTTATAATATTAAAAATTCAGTTTGCAGCACTACTCAATATAATAATACATATAATATGAATTTAAATTCAAACTTAATTTCAAATATTGATGTTAAAAATAATGTTACATCTACAATAAATAATAACATTCCTGATAACATGAACACATCAATTGCGAAAAATGATAAGACCAAACCAACTTTATATGCAATATGTAAAAATATACGTACCAGAAAATTAATTGGATTTCCATTGAAATCAATAAATAATAATAAAATGATTACAAATGAATCATCAACAATTGAAAATAATGATAAGTCATTGTTAAGATTAGAGTATAGAAAACACATTCTAAATGGTTTAAAACAGTCAATTATAAATACAAATAACAACAATAATTCGACGGAAATTCTCGATAAATCTAAACATACATATTCCAATGACACATATTTGAATTTTGAAACGAATTTAACAAATTTTTGCTCTTTAAATGATCGTTCTACATTACAACCAGATACAATTATGTTATCCAATAAAAATAATATATCTTCTTCTACAGTGCCGTTAAGTAAATCTATAATTACATCTAGTGTGTCTAATAAAGGATTTATATCTTCAACATGCGATTCCATAGTTAATAAAGCTGTTAATCCCATCTCTTCAAATTGCCATTCAACAATGTCGTCAATGGGTTCCTGGAATATTCCAACTTGTGTTGACATTAATCGGTCTTCAAATGCATCATTATCTACCATTACATCCCAATCATTTAATAAATGTGTCTTGTCACCGTTAGAAATCAATAATTTCATTGATCATTCCAATATTGGTGTTATTCCTTCGACTAATAACAGAGCAATGTCCAGTGGATCCTACGGGAATGAATTTAAGAATGCTAACGACGTCGAAAAATTTAAGTCTTTATCAAGTCTTCCAACTGTGCCATGCAATGATGTTTCATTAGCAGGAATCAATCATTTAAGTGATGTTTCCAATACTCTTTTCCCTTCAACAATCTCATCAAAAAAGATGACTACACTCTCCAATTCTGATATGGTATCAAAAAATGTCATTTCTTCAACGATTTCTTCCAATATTTTCATTCCTACTAATAGTTCAACGATTTCATTAACCAAAATGACTAGTGACCCTCATTCTGATGTGTTATCAAACAATTTTATATCTCCGTTAGTCCCTCCATCTTCTACCACGTCAATATCTTCTAATACTACACCCTTTCTTGATATCAATAATCATACAACATCCAATCGTACCCAACTTGAAAATACAAAATTAGAACAATCTTTTAAGTTAATATCAACAATTACAGAAAATAATATTCCGAACTTTATAGTTGTGCCGGATAATGTCTCCTCTTTTGATTCGAAGAGTTTGTCTGAAAATTCATCAAATCCATCTTTAATTTCTACGAATTCTTTTACTTCTTCAACATCTGCATCTGCTCTTGTCGCAAGCAATACTAATTCTAACCTTAATTCTAAATTAATATCAAATTGTTTATCAATCAATCCTTCTGTTTCTTCTGTCAATCCTTTAAAGAATAACTTTATTTATAGTTGTAAAAGTGACAGTCCAACCACTTCTCTAAATACTCCTTTAAATAAATTACCGTTCATTACAGAAACCTCTTCTGTAAACCCTGAAATTTCTCTCGATAATAATCTGAGAAACATTAACGTATGTAATAATAAATCTATCAGTAAAACGAGGAAAAATATTAAAAATAATACATATTCCTCTAAACAAATTAAAACTATATCTTCCAGGAATAATAACAAAAATAACAATTCAAGCAAAATAAATGAAAATAAAGTAAAAGATAAGATTGAAAAAGTACGTTCGTCCAAACAGAATATTTCGACAAAAAGAATAAAAAATTCTACCAGATTGGATAATGATTTAAAGAATGAAATAAAAAATAATGAAAAACCTTCTCAAAATCCTTCTCAAGTGAAAAGCCAATACAAAGATTTACCAACATTTATAAAAATGCTGGAGAAAAATGTGAAATCTAATATGAAAACTTCATCTAAAATTCAATCAAATGTAAAGAAAAAATCCGTAGAAAATATTAAAAATGATTTAAAAATTAATACGCATACAATTCGAATGAATAATGATACAGTTAGTTTGAAAAATATAAACGACAGTGTTAATACTATACATGATGGTATCAACTCAAACAATTGTAAAAACTTTCTCCAACATGATATTCATCCTAACGGCAATAAAGTTACACTAAACAAAACAAATCATACGCACGATTCGGATGAACCTATCAGTAATTCTAACTTAAGTAATAATAATCGTAATGACATTAATGCTAATAATTCAAATTTTATTACCGCTACAACTGATAATTCCAATACCATTTCTAATAACATGAGTCGTAATATGATTACTTTTAATTGTGAAAATAACATTCCTATAAATTTACCATCCGATGTTATAACAACAGATCTATTCAGTGATAATATTTATGAAAACCAAACAAACGAAATTGATTCGAATAATATAGAAAACAAACTCCATACTGATATACAAAATGAATTATTGAATAATGTCGATAACAATTTGAAGTCAAAAGAAAATTATAATCATTCTTTAACACCAGTTTTGAAAAGTAAAACAAAAAATAATAATATTAAAAATTATCTTCTAAAATATTTTTATGATGACGATTACAATGAGTTTTGTAAAAACGAAAATGATTTCTATAATAGTGATACCAATTTTAATAGTGATGACATTTTTAATCATACTGATGATGATAATAATGACGATAGTAATTATAATACGGATTTATTGTTTGCAAAATTTTCCAAAATGATAAAAAAGTCAAGAATAATGATTGATTCAAAAACTAAATCTAAAATTTATTCTTTTATTGAATCTTTAAAACCACTAAATAATAAACAACATGAAGATGGTAATGATTTTTTTCAAACACAAAATATCAATGATATTGAACAAACAACTATGAAAGATATTTCTATTCAAAATAAAACGGATATTTTTTGTGGAAATAATAAATATGTAAATAGAAGTGTTAAATATTCAAATTCAATTGAATCCGACTTAAATGATAGCATTGATAAACTGGAAGCAACTATGAAGCCCTCAGTAATGTCTCTAAAGAAACATTGTGATGAAAATCTTAGTCAAATATCTTCATATCCAAATAGATCTTTTACAAATGTTAACTGTACTTCTTCAGAAATATCAACTCAATCTTCTCTGAATTCTAATTTAAATAAAAGTTGTTATAAAGATACTTCACTTGTATCATTACAAACCTCACAATCATCATTAGTTTCAGAAAGATTGGCCAATACTAGTTTTCCTTCCACACTTGATAAAGGTGTGGAAGAAACTTCACCAACTGAATTTATTTCACAAAATTCTAATACAGTCTCAAATATATTAGAAAATGATTTATCCGAATGTAAGTCAGTTTCGACTTCCAATAATTCTGTAATGTCGTCAAATTTATCTTCCACTGTTTTACAAAGTTCCATTAAACCTTCAAGTGTTTCTTCTATAATTAATCCAATCGTTTTGAACCAACCTTCTTCAAAAACTTCATGTGGACCTTCTTCCAATTTTGTAAAATCATCAACGTTTACTACCGATAGCCTTGTAACTTCACAAAACACTATCAAATCAATGAATGTTACATTAAACCCAAATTCCTCAATTTCAAATGTTTCTACAACATTCAATACGCCTGTACCATCCACATCTATTTCTTCAAATTCGTCAGTTTCAAAATGTTCAAAGGAATCTTCCAATATTTCAATGTCAACAGCACCTTTATATTCAACCGTATTGAATCAAAATTCCTGTATGACTTCTACAGCAACAATGAATATCCCTATATCATCCAATTCATCGATTTTGTTATATGCAGATTCTGTATGTCCGACAACATCTGCTAATGAATTAAAAGTACCTCCATTGAGTTCCGTACAATCCACATCCTTACATTCATCAATTACTAGTTGTTCCGAAAAACCTTCTCTATTAGCAACAACACTAATGAAAAATCCTTCTTTGACAAACAATATAAATCTACCTTCCTCGACAACAACAATCTCAAATCTATCGACTTCCAATCCTAAAAAAATCATTATAGTTACACCTCCTAACACGAATTTAATGTCAACGTGTACGACGTCTCCTAAAAATCCCATCACCATTTTACAAGTTCCTAAATTAAAACCAATTATTTTAAAATCTATTCCTTCAAGTACGTCTTCAAATCCAATTTTAAATTCTAAATCAATAATTATAGCAAATAATTCACCTTCTCCATATGGAACTTCTAAATATAAACCAATTGCACCCAAAAAGAACGATACGAAATCTAAAATCAAACTAAGAGAACCATCAAAAGTATTAAAAATTATCAAAATAAATTCTGATAATGATAATTTTAAATGTAACAAACCTGGAATAGTTATAAAAAGACCTAATCAATCGATTGGCAAAGTTGTAAAAGTTATATGTTTAAATAAAAATCAATCAAGTACACCTTCGGATATTAACAATAAACCATTAAAAATTCTAAAATCATCACAAAAAGTTAAATCTCCAATGAAATTGTCAGTGGTTCCAAATAATTCTGATTTAAACTTCGTTTCTACAACAACTCCATCAAAAACTTTGTTACCTTCTAATTTACCCAAACAAGTTATAATAAATCCAATTTCTACAACAACTCCATCAAAAACTTTGTTACCTTCTAATTTACCCAAACAAGTTATAATAAATCCAAATTCTACAACAACTCCATCAAAAACTATGTTACCTTCTAATTTACCCAAACAAGTTATAATAAATCCAAAAAGTTCCTCGTCTAAAACTGGTTCAATATCAACTAGTTCAAACATTATTGTTCCTACTACTCGTACTTTGTCAGTTTTACCTTCAAGTGTTTCTCCATCTATAGCTTCTCCATCGAATTCATCTTCTGTGAACTTAAATTCAAAAGATTGTTCTTTGAAATCGAGTAATGTTTTGTCAACTGTGCCATCGTCATGTTCATTGAACACTCCTTTGTGTATTACATCTCATCCATTAAATACCTCTGTAAAGTATAACATCAACATGTGTAAACCTTCCGTACTACCGACTTTACCCATCTCATCCAATCTATCAACTAACTCTCTAAATCAAATCACCACTATTTCAACGACACCTTTAGTGTCAACTTTGTCTAAATCATCAAATTCACCTACCTCATTGTCAACTTCAGACATGTCATTAAAAACATCTCTTTTAGTATCAACTTCTTCCGTGTCATCAAAAGAATCTCCTTCTGTTTCAACATTGCCGAAATCATCAAACGCACAAAATAATAATATTAAAATTGAAAAATCAGAATTGTTAGAACTACTCAAGAAAGGTGAATATGTTTTCAGACCTATCATATTGGATAATAAAAATGTAAAACATAAATAGAAGATTGACCTTGGATCATTTCATCGTAGAAAAGAAATGCAAAGAGGAGTAAAGGTGGTATCACACTTTGAAAAAGATTCCAAAATTTTGTATATTTCTTGAATTTGCGTGTTCGGTATACAGTGTTCGAAAAGTCCCGCAACGGATTTTTTTTTTTTTTTAACGGCTAAAGATAGAGACTTGAAATTTTTGTATGTCGTTTTAACAAAAATTAATCTATTTTTTGGCGTAATTAAAATTTCTACAATGTGTCTCAAAAGTGGGTAAACAGACACCAATTTTCGATTTTTAAATTGAAACCCCTATTTTTTTTTTTTTTTTTCATATTCAAATTTTACGTTAAGTTCTGCACACAATCGACTCCTTACTCGATACTTTGATCAAACGGATCTCTGATCAAACCCGCCCAATCATGGATTTTTCTTTGGAATAAAAGTGATAAAACCAAGAGCTTAATACATCAAATTAGTCAATTTCTTTATGCTGAATCTCGTGGTACCATTGGTTTTTGATTATTTACACTTTTTATACCCAAGGAGGGTAAAATTTCATTTTTGAAATTTTAACATCAACCAAAAATGAATTTCTACCCTCCTTAGGTATAAATAGTGTAAAAAATGAAAAGCCAATAGTGCCACGAGATTCAGCATAAAAAACGAGACGAATTTGAAGTATTACACTCTTGGGTTTTATCACTTTTATAAGGAAGAAAAATCAATAACTGGGCGGGTTTGATCACAGATCCGTTTGATCAAAGTATCGAGTGAGTCAATTGTATGTAGAATTTGCCGTAAAATTTGAATATGAAATAAAAAATAGGGGTTTCAATTTAAAAATCGAAAGTTAGTTTCTGTTTACCCA
>JAAEEI010039726.1:22570-38811 GCA_012654025.1 Pachypsylla venusta
TTTTCTCTCTCTTTTTCAGGTATCTACTAATAACAATTTCAGTTTTCTTTACAGGTCCTTTTAATTTTGCAGTGTATTCAAATTTTGTTAATCTAATTTTCAGTTTTGATTTTTTTATATATATTTATAATTTTATTTGAATATAAGTGTGGGGGGTATTTTTGTTCCCAAATTTGTAATGTGTCAGCGGTTTTTAACCCCCTGAAACACACTAAATAATAATAATAAAAATAACACAAATCTTCTTTAACTTCAATTCTATTTCGGGTCGGCCCCGGTTTCCTTAATTCTAACATACCACAGCCTTTTTTTTCAGTGCCTACTCTCTTTAGCTGTAACCCTATCCTGGCACGGCAACCCTAGCTTTCTTCTCACCATATCCATAGAAACTGCTTAGAAGATCTATAATTGAGGATTTGGGTTTCCACAGACTCCTCAGAAATATTTATATTACCATTAATGAAATAGTTTCCAAAAACGATCAAACATGAAATTTANGGGGGGGGCTTTATTTATTTATTTATTAATGTTAATGGCATGTAAAATCTAACAAGGTAGATAGAACTCTTTTACCTATTTATTCGTATATTCGTGAGCTAAATTCCTCTTTAGGGCTATGTAAGCCCCTGCACCTAAGCCCCTTCTGGGCTTTTTGTGCTTGGAAAGTAGCCTGTTTCCTAGCTAAGGCCTAAGATCTGCGCAAGCTTGATCAGCCTTTTTGCTAGGTGTTTTGCGTGAATGTCAAGCCTGTGGTGCAGCTGTCCCATACTTAGTCTCCACGCTATTAGGAATTTGCACTCAAAGATGACGTGAGAAGCAGTCTCCTCATCCTTCCCGCAGAGTCTGCACATAACCTGGTCTTGATGGAAGCCCATAATGTGCAGATGTTTTCTCAGACCACAGTGCCCAGTGATCAGGCCTGTGGCTAGTCTGATGTTTTTTGCGACGGAGGGCAAGAATCTCTATAGTAAGGTCCTTGGATGGTCCCTGTAACACAGCCTTGCTGTGTCTCAGGCCTGAGTCCTTCCACCGCCTCAGATAGTTTTCGAAGACCCATCCGTCAATGAAATTCTTGATCTCAGTCTACCTATTTAACTTATCATTTTCTTAATATTTGTCAAACAAATTTTCTTCAGCATGGAGAGGCCTCTTCCGCAAATGTGCATGAAAATCTATACAACTTTTGTTGAGGTTTAACTTGACGATGAGCATAGCTTTCAACAAGTAGGTACATTATCCTACCTAATACTCAACATACAAGCATTCGTGGTTGAGAGGTAGCGCTTCTAACTTTCAATCTGGGTAGCCGGTTTGATTTCCGTCCAGAGCTGATTTTTCTCAAACTGAAGCATTTATTTTTAAAAAGTTTTCGTTTCAACAAAAAGCGGGATATATTTATTGGTTTGGTCAAAAGCAGATATTTTAGCGTCCCCAAGCAATTGCTGTGGACAGCGGGACTAGGGTCTCCAAAGCGGGACGTATGGTCACCCTATCTGATGTCTCAAGTGATTTTTATATTCAGAGGAGCAAAATTTAAAAAAAAATAGATTATCTTTCTATGAGACAGAACAATAATTTGTAATTGTACCGATCTTCATCCATATTGGTGCCTTGTTCCAAAAGAAGTTTCCATAGGAACACTTATGTCTATCTGAAGAAAATATATGAGTTACGCCCGAGTAAAACACCTCCTTCTTTAACTTCGCCCTTTCCCCATTTCCTTAATTCTACCATGCCATAACCTTTTGTTCGGTATCCACTCTCTTTAGCTGTAACCCTTTCCTGGCACGGGAACCCTCGCTTGCTTCTCACAGTATCCATAGAAACTTCGTATAAACTCGTTTTTTTCTGATGATCTCTCATCATTGGTTTGAAGCAGATTTTTTAAAGACTGACTGCCCTTCCTAACACTAAACCCTCTGTATTTACAAGGGCTGAGGATCGTCACCTAATGAAACTATCTTGCTCCCTTTGCTGGATACATTACAGGTTCTACACACTAATGATGATAAAGAAATAAAAACAACACGTTTATATTTTCATTTTCTCAGAATAAAATTATTATTATTATATATTTTTTGACTTTTTATTTAAAAAATAAAAAAAAAGGAGAAAAATCACATTAACTAAAACAAAATAAAAATAGAATAGAAGAGAAACAAAAAAATATAAATAATTATCTTTTAAAATAATAATAAAAAGGCTAATAAAAAAAAAACAAGTATTTATAATTTAAAAAATAAGATTAAGGATTACAAGAGTTTCACTTGTAGTTGTGTATATGGGTTAATTTTATTATTGTTACTTTTGGGCGTTAAAGGTTTAAATAAAGATGGGTAAAATCCGTTCAAGGACACATAATTCGTGTTTTGTTTTTATTGAAATTATTCCTCTCAATTTTTCCAAGACAAAGAGGAGCAAGACCCCCATCACTTTTTAATTCATTTTTTTTAAATTAAAAAACCCTGCCAAAAACTGATAATAAGTTAAATCTTGGAGAAGAGAGAAATTTTCTGTTCCTCTAGAATTGGATTTGATCTTGATATAAAATAAGTTAAATCTTGGAGAAATTTTCTGTTCCTCTAGAATTGGATTTGATGTTGATATAAAATAAGTTAAATCTTGGAGAAGAGAGAAATTTTCTGTTCCTCTAGAATTGGATTTGACCTCGAAAATGTTTAAATATTTTAACTGAATTTTACCTCTTTTTTTCCTCAGAAGTTCCTTTTTTCCCATTTTTGGAATAAGTTAAAAAAAAAAAAAACAGGTCTATTGTTTGTTACTTTTGGGCGTTAAGAGTTAATCCGGGTACTCTGGGTAAAATCCGTTCAAGGACTCATTTTTACAGATCAAATTTATTGAAGTGAACTCTTCTGCATCGCTCTTCAGTTCAGTCTTCACTCCTTTATGACTTTCTTTAAACTTGGGTTTTTCAAGATTCATATTTAAAATGTTTGTTTGATTTTACTTGATGTTCAGAAATAATACATACCTTATATACGAGTATATTTATGTAATATTAATTAGAAAAACTTGATGTATCAAATACAATTAATTTGATGATGGTATCTAGTTGTAGTCATTTTGAAATATTAATTTAAATAAACTTGATGTATCAACTACAATTAATTTGATGATGGTAACTAGTTGTAGTCATTTTGAAATATTAATTTAAATAAACTTGATGTATCAACTACAATTAATTTGATGATGGTATCTAGTTGTAGTCATTTTGAAATATTAATTTAAAAAAACTTGATGTATCAACTACAATTAATTTGATAATGCTATCTAGTTGTAGTCATTTTGAAATAATAGTTTCAAAAAACTTGATGTCTACAATTAATTTGATGAGACACGAGCGCTTTCGTCTGTTACGACAGTGAATATGATCACTTGACAGTGTCGTAACAGACAAAAGCGCTGTCTCATCAAATTAATTGTAGTTGATACATATATATATATTTTTTCTCTCGAAAACCATTTTTTTTCTCTCTTATAGAAGTAATGGATCTCAGGACGTCATTATTTTAAGCGAAAGATCATCCCAAGATAGGTTCTCGGAAATAGTATTTATTATACGTCCTGTCATGCATTGAAATTGAACAGCTACAATGTTGCTCCTCGTCCTGTCAACTCTCAATCTGGCATCATTATTTATTGTTCTGAACCACTTTACAATTTAAAGTACTTTTACATTCATACAGGAAAGTAAATGGTGTACAAAAAATATATGTCAACAGATTTTATTTTTGGGTCGTTAATGTATATATCGCCGGGCTAATTAGCAAACTTAAGTCACATTTCGTAAATTTCACATAGTTTTTCCCCCTCTTTTGAGGAAATTTTGAACTTACGATGATTGCTGATTAAGCCGACGATATGCCCATTGAGTCAATAAGAAAACGTTTTTCTCCCTTTTCTTATGGGATTTTTCGACAATCTAAACTAAGCCATATTCTACAAAGTTTTTACAACTTGTAGAATACACCTAAGTTGGAGCCAAAACGACCCAATGGGCATATATGATGCCTTATGGGGGGTTATAAAAAAAGAACAAAAATAAAATGAAAAATAAAAATCATATTACATAAAATAATGTTAAAAAATTGTGTAAATTTTTTTAATCAAGCCTAAAAAAATAAGAAAATAATAGTACAAAATGCAACATAAAAATTATTTTTTAGTTCTTTTTTTTTAATTGAGATTTTTTTTTTTTNAAAAAAAAAAAAAGTTATGCCCCGGAACCGCTTTCGCATTACTTCAGGATTATTATTTTTAATATTATTGTTTATATAGGGTGAATCGTTCAAATATCTCGGAAACCATTAGATATAGGAAGAAAACTTTCGATACAGAATTCCCCTTATTTTTCTTCGCCTTTAGATTATTTTAAGGTCAATTTTTTTTTTACGAAACCTTTTGTGGCATTGAACTTTGTATTATAAGTACACAGGATGTCTACCAAATCGTCAAAGTGAAATTCCCTGACTTTTCCAGATTTTTCAGTGTACTTTTTCAAGATTTTGACTTCCCCATTTGACTTCAAAAAACACAATATTGGGGCCGAGAGCCCCCAAAAACTATATAGCAAATTTCCTTCATACCCTAAACATGTATACCAAAATTTTTGAGAAAAAAAGATAATAAGCGCCGCAGGGGAAATTTTTCGGGAAAAACATGCTCACGCATAAAATTGGCCATTGAGATAAAAAAAAAAAATCGAAAAATTCCCTGACTCCCTTGAAAAATTCCCTTGAAAAAAAATTTCAAGGTCACAATTAAATTTTCCCTTAAAAAAAGGGAAGGTTAGTATCGAACCTTTTCTAACAGTTTCTGAGATATTTGACTATGTCCTTCGAAAACACTCACCCTGTATAATAAATAAAGTTTTGAAGGGTCTTTTCTGAAAAGAGACCACCATTTTTATCTAAATTATGGCTAGGAAAAAAGGGAGGAAAATGGATTTTTTATTTATTTATTCCGACCCAATTAGCTCAATTGAGGGTTTCGTGCAGTTCGAGCCAATAGCAATGACGGACTTTTCTTGAATATTGATTAATTTCTATCATTCATTTCTTTAGGGGATGTAAAGATTTTTCTACTAAAACAGATTTCTTATATAAAGAGATTTCATCTGACAAATTAATCTTGTGTGAATTAATAATTATAAACAAAACATCATGAATAAGATATTTAAACCAAAAGTTTCTTTTTATTAAAAAAAAAAAATGCATAGAAATTGTTAGCAAAAAGAAACAAAAGAAAACGAATATTTTTTCCTAGCAGTTTAAAAATATTTTTATATTACAAACAAACAAAAATAGAGTAAAACCTCATTATGGTTTTACTTGACATAGTATCCCAATTTAACAAAAAACTCCCAAATGACAAGGCCCATTTACACTGCCTGAGTATTCGTCGCGAACAGAGGTGACGAACGAGCATTTGTTCAAGGCTCAGGCAGTGTAAACAATCGCCGCGAGCCGATCATGTTCGAAGCGAATGCTCGTTCATGCTCGAGCTTGATCTCGAGTAACTGATCGTCAGAAATGCTCGAGCAGTGTGAGCAGAATGCTCGTGTATATGTGTAAATGGACCTTAATACAGCTCAAATCTATTTTTTTTTTTTTAGATTATTCATACCTTGTAACTTTAAATTTTGAAGTTTTGAATTTACTATAGCTACACCGAGCCATTCGGAATGTGTTATATAACTACCTTGTTGCCTGTTCGTACACGGAAACACTTAACGCCTTGTTCCAATTTGATGAGATTTAGTATAGGCATTCATTAGGGGTGAAGTTTTTGGGACCGATTGGGGTTATTCGGCCACAATTTTAAGGGAGTGAGGTCTACAGTTCACTGAAATAATAGTATTAATATTGGTCAACGTTAAGTGGCAAAGGTACCACTAATGGCACATAAAATAATTATTTTTGTGTGTGTGTGGGGGGGGGGGGGGGGNGGGGGGGGGTGATTTTGGATTCTACGTATCTCTCTCTTCGAACGTGAAATATAAAAAATTGAGATTTTTTTTTATTTATTTCAAGGTTCAATTGTTTTTTACATATCCGTTCCTATATCATTCATCCGATTGCATGGTCACTTTGGCGAGTTATTTCCGCGCTCACGAAGGTCAATGACAACCATAATATTTTAACATAGATTTATACTTTCTAAGGCACCCCTGACAAAGTATGCGAAACTCGCTTCCATGACCGACATCGGACAAAGAATGGAGAAGTTGGCAACCAAAGTGCTTTTATTTCTTACCACAGGAAATTAGGAAAGTTTCTTACCACAGGAAGTTCCTATTGGTCAATATTTTTGTTTACACTGGTCTGTATAACATTATTTAATGAAGGCATATAATAGTGGAAACCAACTTTCCTTAATAATGATTAAAAAAACACTCACCATCAGGCTTAAACCAAAAATCATAACAGAAGAGTGTTATCATTAATATTAAAGGCATAACAATATTATTTTTCAAAGTTCTCCCTAGGATCCGGCACTGGTAGTTGCTCAGCCCAATCAACCTACATTTTCGTGAAAATTGATTTTTTTTTTTTTTTTTAANTTCAAGACGGGGTTTTTACCCTCCATTCGCTGGAAAATTGCAAACCAGCTCCCCACATTGACCTCACCCAGCCTGGGTTGGGCCGGAAAAATGGGCCAAAGATACGTGGTGTTCCCAAGCGGTCACCCATCCAAGTACTGACCACGCCCGACGTTGATTAACTTCAGTGATCTGACGGGAACTGGTGTATTCAACGTAGTATGATCGTTGGCTAAAAATTGTATTTAAAACCATTTTCAGAGAGCACCTAAGTGCTCTCTGCACTACAGATTCTGCACTCGAAACTACAGATTTGAGCTCTTGGGACCCCAAAACGTGTTTTGGCATTAAAAACTAGACATCGAAATTTTCATCCCATTTCAATACTTTTCTCTTCAGAGGACAAGGAAATAAAAACTAGTAATGATAAACTTATTCTAAAAAAATGTCATTTATCACATAAGAATAAGGGAGTAGTATAGGAATAACGAACATTTTCTGGTCGAATTTTGTTTCCAGAATGGCATGGCCGTAAAAAGGAGTGCCCTTAAGTAATGCGAAAGCGGTTCCGGGGCATAATTTTTTCTAAAAAAAAAAAGGTTAAAGTAGATTCATTTTGTCATCTAATATCACCATTCTTTTTTAATGTCAAATTTAGCGATAAGGGGAATGCTTTACATTATTACTTTTTCGTGTATAAGTTGTAAATTGTATTTTTCTTTTTTCCTTAAAAAAATATAATAATAGATAATTAATTACACATTTTACAATAAAAAAAAAAATGGTATATTTTAAAATTTTAAATAATAAAAATATAAAAAAAAATATATATATAATTTTTCGGTAGGAATTTTAAAAGAATTATAGATGTTGCTGTTGTTGAGGTTTTTTTTTATGAATGTATTTTTTGCTTCCCTAGTACCGAAGATAGGGAAGCTTCTTATTCATGTAGATTTGTAGAGATTGAAAAAAAAAAAAAAATGTAAAAAGGTCCACTCGTACACAATTCGTGTTGAGATATCAAGGAACAAATTTGGTTCCATTTCTGTCTCAAGTAATTTTAAATTTTGAGTTAAAAATTAGATTAGACGTTCTTTGAAATAAGTTTCAAACTGATAATTAATTATAAAGAGAGCTTTTAAGAAACTCAGTTTGATTCATGATATTTCTCACGTTGTGAATATTTCACATTAATGCGTGACTATCCCTATGATTTGAGACAATTTAAGTTAAAATATTAAAAAAAAAAAAAAAATTCTTGAAGAACATTATCTTAACTGTTTAAAACCCCTTTATCTACGAGGTCTATTAAAAAAATACACGGACTGAGGTCATAAAAAAAATCTACTTTATTTGGCAGATACACGTCTGGATCTCCTTCAAAGTACTCTCCTTCCCAACTCACACACTTATTCCCAACCGAGTTTCCACTTGTTGAAATTTTTTGGGGGGAAAAAAAACAAAAAAAAAACATGTTTTTGTGGGTAAGGTCGAAATTTATAAAATAGCCGCCATTTGAAAACGAAGTGAAAACGACATAATATGCTGAATAGAGTAATTAGTGTTGGAAATGACCTGTTCTACATAGCCTAGTTCTGTTATAACGTTTTTCAGGTTCACCCGGTATAAGTTCGTTTTTCAGGTTCACCCGGTATAAGTTGGACTCATAATAAACAAATACATTCATAAAAAAATGTATCAAACACACTTGGCATTATTTTGTTTTTTTAAATAATATATTCTTAACCCTTTGAAGGTCTCTCTAACTGTTAAGAATGAATGTATCCAAGAATGAGGTGTCAGCCTTGTTTGTATTTTTATTATTAGAGTGGTCTGATACCTTTATTCTAAGAAAAATGTATTATTATTGACACTAGAATAAAATATTATGTTGAATTTTTTTATCAAAATTTATCAGCATAGGTGGACTCGGCCCGCGAGGATGTCACCCTCAAGTAAAAGTAATGTTTATTATTATTTAATACTGACGGTAGAATTGGAAAAAAAAATCGAAAATTAGTATTGAACTTCCTCTTTCCACAGGGGATAGTAAATCGACATAACTTTATAGAGAATGCCGATAGCTATTTTTTTTATTGACTTTAAAATATTTTTTTTTTTCAAGAAATCAGTGTCTAGACTAATTACATATATGCACCAAAATTAAAAATAAAATCATTTTCCGGACGTCAAAGGGTTAACTTAAAATTATTATTTCTTGTAGAGAGGAAAACAAATTTAACTAAGAATGGCAGTTATTTTCTCTATTTTTTGTAAACATAGATAAAAAAAAAACAAAGAGTCAAAAATCACAAATTTCTTAAGAGTGCGTTGAGAATTCTGACTCCTAGATAAGCTATGGGGGACGTGGGAGATTTTCTGACTTCTGATTGGTTAAAAGCAGATTGCACCAAAAAAAAAATATACAATCAAAATTAAAAATTTGACCAATGATAAATTTAAGCTTCTCATAATGAGAACCTCAAATAAATTTAAGGTTGGATTTTTTTTTTTTTTTATNAAAAAAAAAAAAAAAAAAAAAAAAAAAAAAAAATGTTCAGATGAGCCTTTCTGATTTTTTCTTTTTCTTCTTCTAGATACTGAAGAAAAGAACGCACACACACACACATACATACAATATATAAATACTGAGTTGGGTTTCTTTTTCTCCGTGAAATCACATTCACGCCTAACAGTTTTGCTCTACACAGCAATGACGGCTAAGTGTAGCCAAACATATCGAGAAATTGTACTTGGAACTTAAACGAAGATGTCCTGTCATAATTCAACTAAACAAAATATCTGGATAATGTTACCTCGTAGTATCAATAGACAGTGAAGTTTTTTGTTTGAAGGATTATTTCAACATAATATTCGTCTTCTGATTAAAATATTCCTTCAAACAAAAAACTTTATAAAGTCACTAGCTGTTTTCTCGTGCTTCGCTACGGTTACAAAATTCAACAACTCAATTTTAGATTTTTGGTGGAACCGACGCCCCGAGTGAACATGGCTCCTATTTAGAAAATTCAATATTTTACTCAAAGATATTACTTTTGCACTGCGGAAAACCTTCGTATATAATTTCAGCTTTCTCGCTTATCCCAAAGTGATACTTCTTAACTATGGGTTTTTGGTGGAACCGACCACCAAATACCAACTGGGCTTTGCGTTTTATAAGTATAGATCAAAGACTTATAAGAAAAAACATATTATCTAATATCATTGGACAGTGTAAGACATGTAAAAACATTGTCAGAACTAAAATGTCACATCTCTCGCTCTTACAACAATACTCAAATCATTGTACTCTTACATGAAGATTCCTCTTTCATTACATTTCCTCTTTCATCATTAAAAAAACTCTGCTTCAAAACCAAAGATGAAAGATCATCCGCAAAAATCGAGTTTCTACACAGTTTCTATGGATACTGTTAGAAGCCAGCTACGGTTACCATGCCCGGAAAGAGTTACAGCTAAAGAGAGTAGCCACCGAACAAAAAGGTTGTGACATGGTAGAGATAAGGAAAGCAACGCCGACCCCCAAATAGAATTGGGAAAGGGTGAAGTTAAAGTGAAAGAGGGTACAAAAAAAAATCGATTACAGAACAACTATAATTAGAACGATTGAATTAACAAAACAAGGAAAGAATTTCGGCGTTGGATAAACGAGGAATCCAACGCTCATTAGGGCATAAGGGAAGATACAAAGAAGAAATAGTGTATCATTCTTGAAGGCTATTGATGTGAGTATGTGTATGTGAGTGCGTAAATACTATTCTCGTTTCTTTTAAAAAAAAAATAAAAAAATCACAATTTTTAATTTATGTTTAAAATTTCAGATAAAACCAATCGAAAAGCCGGAACAGAAAAATATTATTATTAATTTAATAATAATAATAATAGNATAAAATTTATATACAGGATGGTGCCGGGTCAAAAATATCACAACAAATATTTTTTTAAGTGTTTTGATATACACAAGGATTTGAAAATCAAAACATTTTAATAGTATATAGAAAAAATATCTATAAATTGGTTTTTTTTTCTAAGTACAGATGTCTGGACAACGAGATTGTTCTCATTGTTGAAGTGCTGTTTGTCAGTTTAAAATATTGTACGCGTGTTGACATACATTAAAAGTAAGTCCATCTGAAGAAGATTATATCCAACAAGAGCGCGGAATGAAACGATCAAAGATGGACAGTGCAGAATGTGTTGGTCGAATCAATTATGTAAAATGTGGGCTGTGGTAAATAATTCTTACTGATAAATAGTAGACGATTTCAATCCCAGCCAATCTATGGAATTTCATCCTAATGAATTTGAGACATTTACCACATATTTATGGTACCCAAATAAGTAATGTAGCCACCGAGGGGAGCAAACCAGCTTCATTTTGTGACGGTCCTAAACCCATGTAAATTACAGAAGGTTTGGTGTTAGCAGGGGCATAAAACCTTTAAAAAACTCTTCTTCAAACCAATGATGAGAGATCATCAGCTAAAAGCGAGTTTATACGCAGTTTCTAATACTGTGAGAGGTAAGCTAGGGTTACAGCTAAAGAGAGTAGGTACCGAACAAAAGGTTGTGTCCCAAATAGAATTGGGAAAAGGTGAAATTAAAGAAGAATGGTACCCAAATAACTGCTGGGTCTAAAAGGAGACTCTATTCGGGCAGTACATAGTACATAATTTCTTGAGTCAGAGGTTTATTAAAAAAAATATTATCAAGAAATTAGTTTATTTTTATCTGTTATACAAAAACTATAATAACGTTTGTTGATACAAGTGAAACGCGTTCTACAAAAACTATAAAGTTTGTTGATACAAATGAAACGCGTTCTTCAAAAACTATAACTTTGTTGATACAAATGAAACGCGTTCTTCAAAAACTATAACGTTTGTTGATAGAAGTGAAATACGTTCTTCAAAAACTATAACGTTTGTTGATACAAATGAAACACGTAAAACAAATACAAAAAATCGTTTTATATAAAAAAAAAATTACATGTAAACAAATATACACATTTAACTGATTTGTTTAATCTTAAAATATACAGACTGTTCCATGTGTGTTGCATGGAAGTCTGTATAATAATGACAAATGGATTTTATTTTACTCTAGATTTTTGAAATTTTATTTATAAATCTACTATTTTTTCAAAAGAGAACTGCCTTGTTTTTATGAACCCAAGAAAAAATGTTCTTTGACTTAATGTAATAGTATATCAAAATGATCATAGGGTTTAGCAACTTGGCCGCCATTTTTTTTCAATCCTCCAGCCTGGATTAGACCGGAAAAATGGCATCACGAGGGCGCAAACCTACGCGGATACCCATTTTGTAAAATCTCGCTGTTCGTTGCTTAACTTCAGTGATCTAACGGGAACTGGTGTATTTAACGTACCATACACACTGGCTCATTTTGAATTTAAAATCCCCTTTTTTAGTTTTTCTTCGATAACTCGTAAATTAAAAAAATTAAAACTATATATTATTTTTATATTTTTCTGACACTATTTAGTTCTTCATTGAATGGACTAATAAATAGAAGATTATAGATTTTCACCCCGCCAAAATAACACGTGTACTTGTGGTAAAGAAAAGTAAAATTTAAGAAACAAAGCAGTTTTCCTTAATACGATGGAAATCAAAATTTTAATTTTATTTTTTCACAAACAACTAACTTTATTTTACAAACAAAAATACGTTTATTATGAAATGTAACCAAAAGAGGCATATTTGTATTAAAGAGTATAGCCACTTTAAAAAAATATTTAAAATGTACATTTTGTGAACAAATTTTGTACCATAGATAAAAGGAAAAAAAAAAAATGGCCTACAGTTTCTGATCCAATATTTTAAATGATAAAACTCTATAAATTTAGTTATCTAGTCCATTCAGTCTGTTTACTAAAATAGTTCGTTTTTTAGTTCAGTGGTTAAACGCTTGCCTGGTAAGCAGGAGGACGTTTGACCACATAAAAATAGAGCTCTAATGATTAGGTGGTAAAAAAATGTCCAAGACATTAACCTCGCCTAGTGGTAACCTTTCACTCAAGAGTCTACACTCATGTCCAAAATTACCCGTTCACTTAGTTTTTCTGTTATTTTAAGTGACCAAATAGCGAAACAAGAGTGTCCTTAAGAGGTCCTGATGGCCGCCATCGTGTGTACTGAAGACCAAATGAGAGGTTTGCCGAGTGTGCACTAGTTGAAATGGGCCAATTCAATGGAGGACCAATTCAATGGAGGACCAAATCTGAAGCTCGTACGGATCTGGTTTTCTTTGAAAACGGCTCAATGAACAGTGGAAATTACATAACAAACGTTTTGGAAGAGCATGTTGTGCCATACGCCCCATTTATTGGTGATGCGTTCTTCTTGTATCAAGATAATGCACCGCCCCACGTAGCGAGATGTGTCACCCAATATCTTAACAGAGTGAATATCCAAAGATTGGAGGTTACTGCAAGGAGTCCGGACTTCAACCCCACCGAGCATGTGTGAAACATTTTGAAACGCCGGATTCGAGGCCGTCAACACGTTCCAGAATCTCCCACACAGATGAAATCCGCCATTGTCGAGGAGTGGGAAGAAATACCCCAACAAGAAATACGCAACGTAATCAATTCCATGCCAAAGCGTTTGGAAGATGCCCTTGTCAAAATCTTACTTAAGGAAAAAATGAACATTACATTTTGAGGAGGGTTAAATTCTGCATTTATATCATTTTCTCTCTTTCTCTCCTCAGGGGGGTTATTCTGTTCGCTGGTGCAGTATTTTTTAACCATAGGGGTAACGTGAAAATACATATAGCATTCATACAGAACGAAAAAAAAAAAATATTGAGAGTAGTAGTTTTTTGAAAAAATAAGAAAATCACGGTGGGCGGGTCATTTTGGACATGAGTGTATTTTTTTAAGTCAGTCAATCATTGGACACGATTGAATTCTAAGTCTCAAGATTTACTTCTCTAGTTTAGTTTAGTCGGACGTTCGTTCGTACATCTCTTTTTTTTTTTTTTTTTTTTTTTTTTTTTTTTTTTTTNGCTGGAAACTTGCAAACCAGCTCCCCACATTGACCTCACCCAGCCTGGGTTGGGACGGAAAAAGCCAACGATACGTGGTGTTCGCAAGCGGTCACCCATCCAAGTACTGACCATGCCCGGACGTTGCTTAACTTCAGTGATCTGACGGGAACTGGTGTATTCAACGTAGTATGATCGTTGTACATCTCTAATTCAAATAGTAAGCCATTTTGATGTTTTCTTTTTTATACTGATTTTAAAAAAAAATATGTCTAAAATTTCTGCACGAATACAATACTTTATCTTCTATAGGAAGAGAAAGTAAAAATAACCATTACAAATTTGGTCTAAGATCTCAATAATAATATTTCAAGAATAAATTAGTGTGAGAAATGTCTGATTTTTAAAATCAATTTAAAAATATTTATAGTCACTTGGAGTGTTTGTAAATCAATACATTATTTTGTATATATATATTTTTAAAGGACTATTTAAGAGTGTTTTCACTCTGCGAATTACTTAAATATTTCGAGAAAGGATTGAAATTTCAAGATGCAACAAAAAGGTTGAATAAAGAATTATTTTGTGAATTCAAAGTTAGCAAATTTTCATATTTTGACCGCAATTTTAGTTTTAAAAATACAAAGATTTTTTATTTATTTTATTTTTGAAACCGTGGTCAAAATTTGCGTTTAAATGAATATTCCACACTTTGTTTTTCTTTTTAAAATTTTGTGAAATTATTTATTTTTTTCTGCTGACAAGACATCATTTTGATGACAAATTAACTAGAAAAAATGCTGAACACAGTGTAACACGTACACATCAAATCGCAGACGGAAATTAGTTGAATGAGATGGGCTAGTTAAGTAGAAAAAAAAATAGTGTTTTATTTGCTTAACGTGTCTTTAAACATCTATTGGTCATTCGAGACGGGGGTTTTACCCTTCATTCGCTAGAAACTTGCGAACCAGCTACCCACATTGACCTAACCCACGTGGACACCCACAAGGTACAACCTCGCTAAACGTTGCTTAACTTCAGTGTTCTAACGAGAACTGGTGTATTCAACGTGCCACAGAAGCTGGCTACATAAAGTGTGAACATTAATTTAAACGTATATTTTTAAAAATAAAATTGAAAGAATGTGTTTTTATTTTAACAACTCAAATTGGGATCAAAACTTGCAACTTTGCAAAAAGAAAATTGCAAACTTTGAATTCATAAAAAAACTTGTTTATTAAAACGAACACTTGTCCCGCGTCATCTTAAAATTTCAATCTTTTCTCGAGATATTTGAGTGGATATTATAATCTATAACGAACACTTTTCCCGCGTCATCTTAAAATTTCAATCTTTTCTCGAGATATTTGAGTGGATATTAAAATCTATAACGAACACTTTTCCCGTTTCATCTCAAAATTTCAATCTTTTCTCGAGATTTTTGGGTGGATATTAAAATCTATAACGAACACTTTTCCCGTTTCATCTCAAAATTTCAATCTTTTCTCGAGATATTTGAGTGGATATTATAATCTATAACAAACACTTTTCCCGTTTCATCTCAAAATTTCTATCTTTTCTCGAGATATTTGAGTGGATATTAAAATCAATAACGAACACTTTTCCCGTTTCATCTCAAAATTTCAATCTTTTCTCGAGATATTTGAGTGGATATTAAAATCTATAACGAACACTTTTCCCGTTTCATCAACAAATTTCAATCCTCTTTCGAGATAGTGGCCTCTGTATAAGGTACGTGCATATATTTATTGGTAATGAAAGTACATATATACTTTCTTTGCTTTCTTTCTTAGAAAATCAATGAAAAATTAGAAGAAAGTTTTGTGAGGTATCATTACAGATTTTTTTTTATCAACGTAAAATAAAGTGTTAATTTGCTGTGGTAACCACGCCCCTCTCTTTTTGGAATTCTATTGTGAACTTACTTATCATATCGCATATCACACATTGTTTATATAAGGATGTTCTCAGACAGCAGCTTACTTACTTATCATATCGCATATCACACATTGTTTATATAAGGATGCTCTCAGACAGCCGCTTACTTACCATTGTTTATCACACATTGTTTATATAAGCAAAGAAAAAACAAATACACATGTTCTTATAGAAGTCCACAGATCGAGCAATAAGCCCACTCCCATTAGAACATGTGTATTTGATTTTTCCTTGCTAATATAGGTAAACTAGCTGTTTCTCCCCTGCTTCGCTACGGCCTATAGCTTGGCGCCTTAGAAGAATGGCCGTTTCCATGCTAATAGTATTTTTTCTCTTTTTTAAAAAATTGTGAAAGTACACGTGCACGCTGTTGTTTGTATGTATATACATGTATCATGCTATCTCTCTCACTCCAATGTATTTCTTATGGGGATTGTTTACTTTTCTCGATTTCTACCGCTTAAAATTAAAATTTTGTAAAACCCTAGTGTACACTTACATGGTGCAAAGAAGGTCCCTGCCAAATATCAAGTCTTTTTTTTTAAAAAAAAAAAAAAAAAAAAAAAGTTATGCCCCGGAACCGCTTTCGCATTACTTCAGGGCACTCCTTTTACAGCCATGCCATTCCGAAAACGAGAAAATTCGATCAGAAAATTTTCGCTCCGGGCGGGATTCGAACCCACAA
>JAAEEI010039726.1:42903-54839 GCA_012654025.1 Pachypsylla venusta
TCAAGGGACTCTTCAGTCCTATTCGGGCAGTATAAATAAGGGACTCTTATTATTTATTGTTAAGGATAATGTGTTCTATGATCTCTTCAATTTTGGCAGCGTAAATCTGGACCATCCCGGAAATGAAATTTTATAAAGAATAAAAGTTTATCATTTGGCTTCCACACGAGTGTGCATTCGTCTAGATTCGATTTCCAAATTATTATATTCATATAAAAATTAAAACTCCAAGCAAAATATATGTTACGGTAAAAGTAGATAATTGATAATTGTATACAATTATCGGTAAATGTAGGAAATTATTCTCAAGAATGGTGCAAGAGTTTAATCGAGGCATGGCCGATCAAAACGTTTCCTAACCTCTCGGGGGGGGGGAGGGCGTTTATCTTTACGTTTATATTGAGAAAATAATAAATAAAAACAAAACAAAACAAAAAAATTCAAAAATTCTCGGCATATTCAAAAAAATTCCGATTAAACATTTGAGAATAATTTCCTACATTTACCGGTAATTGTATACAATTACCAATTATCTACCTTTACCGTAGCATATATATATAAAAAAAAAATTGAGTAAAAAAATTAACTCACCTCTCATCATGCATTAGGAAAAATGGAATACACATCCAAGCAAAATAGCATTCAAACACAAATTAATATTTACAAGAAAATATTTAATGACAAATTTCATCGTTGTACATACAGTCCCGGAACAGCTAACTATCTTCTGAACGGCAAAAGATAAAATATTGAAATATTTTTCTAGGGTGCAAAAATGAATATTGTCAAGGGTTGTACATTGGCCCTTCTTTCTTAGGGTACAATGTTTCTACGGGTCGTAGAAAATGATAGGGTTGCCGCATCGAAAGAAGAATATCGATATTACTGATTACTGATATTGATATTATCGAGGTAAATGTCGATTAGAAAATGATAGGGTTACCGCATCGAAAGAAGAATATCGATATTACCGATTACCGATATTGATATTATCGAGGTAAATGTCGATTAGAAAATGATAGGGTTGCCGCATCGAAAGAAGAATATCGATATTACCGATTACCGATATTGATATTATCGAGGTAAATGTCGATAGCCCTAGCAGCAAAGCAAAGTAGCGTAATTTATGACGTAGGTACCTTAATATTTTTTTTTTTGTTTTGATACCGATATTTTTTATCGAAATCTTAATATCGATATAAAATATCGATTATATCGAAACTCGAATATCGATATTGGATATTATCGATATAATATCCACATCCCTATAGTAAATGATAATCACTTTGGGTGGTGGGTTGATTTTTTTTGTTTTAAAACAAAAAAACAAAAAAAACACTACAAATTATAAATATGAAGTCTGTCTGTTCGCGATAAACTCAAAAACTCTGCCAATGTGACACCTAGGTTTATTTTTGTGGCAAAAAAAAAAGGGGAAGTACACCCCCCCAAAAAAATTGAGGGGGTTTCTCGTGACGATTTAGACCCTAAATCGTCCTACCAAATTTGAAGTCTCTGGCTCTTACCATTCTCTTTTCAGACAGGATTAATGAAAACCGCTTTAAAGCGGTAAAAACCGGAAGCGGTATATTTGATTGAACCCAAAAGTTTCGGAGCTAGCTGAGACCCCAAATATGAAAAAATTTCAAATCTCTAGCTCTTACCATTCTCCGTTTAGACAGCAATACTGAAAACCGCTAAAAAGCGGCAAAAATCGCCAAGGGTGTGTATTCGATTGCACCCAAAAGTTTCGGGGCACAATTAGAGCTCAGAAAGGACCTATATACCAAATTTCATCCAAATCGGTCAACGCAAGTGGCAAAAGTGTCCATCACGGCGGACAAACGGATTTTTTTTTTTATTCGATTTTTGGATTCTACGTACCTTGAAACGTATAATATCANTTTTTTTTTTTTTTTTTTTTTTTTTCGTGACGATTCCAAAGGTTCATTATTGAAAATAATAAACCAAAACTACTGAACGGATATTCATGCGATTTTCACCAAAAGTGATAGATGAAGAACGTTTAGGTGTATAAATAATCCCAGAAAAATATTCAAAAACGTCGAAACGTTTTCGAGTTACGGACAATTTTCCGAATTTTGACCAAATTGATCAAGTCGCGGACCAATGTCTTAAATTTTGTCGCGACAACATATCAACTCAATACGAGAAAGTTTCAGATGGCTTCTTCATAATGTTTGATTTAGGACATAATTTTGTTCCAGAGATATTCTTCCTCCGGCTATTTTAGTTTATAAGGGGACCGATTAGGTCCCCTTATAAACTTAAACTTGGGGTCTTCAAACATTCAATGGCCAAAAATTATGAGCCTTCATTTTAGAGCCTCCTATTCAAGGGGATAATGTGGGTAGATGTTTCCTCTTCTAAGCCACAACGTCTATATTCAACTGGCTCATCCTGGGCGAGTACCAGTCTTTTCAGATGTTTTCTAAAAGCCCATTTACACTGCCCGAACATTAGTCGCGAACAAAGGTGACGAACAAGCATTCTTTCGAGGCTCAGGCTGTGTAAACAGTCGCCACGAGCCGATCATGTTCGAAGCGAATGTTCGTTCGTTCTCGAGCCTGATTTCGAGTTAACTGATCGTCAGAAATGCTGGAGCAGTGTGAACAGAATGCTCGTTTGTGTTCGTGCTCGTCGAAAACTGACGAGCAACGATCACGAATGCTCGATGCTCGTGTATGTTCAGGCAGTGTAAGTGGGACTTAAAAGTTCCATGTGCCGTGGGTAGATTGCAGTTTCCAGTTGCTCCTGTATAAAATCTATGGAATAGATTTTATACAGGAGCAACTGGAAACCTGTATAAAATCACCCCAGGGCTTTATCTCCGAAACAATTTGTCAGTCCCAGCACAGGACGCTGAATCAAATCTGTGGAATACTCCCCTAACGTCAATCTAATGAGTTTCATGTCTGACGTTTGACCAAATTCTGTTTGCTCTATCTTGCACCCCAGGGCTTTATCTCCGAAACAGTTTGTCAGTCCCAGCACAGGACGCTGAATCAAATCTGTGGAATACTCCCCTAACGTCAATCTAATGAGTTTCAAGTCTGAAGTTTGACCAAAATCTGTTTGCTCTATCTTGCACCCCAGGGCTTTATCTCAGAAACAGTTTGTCAGTCCCAGCAGGACGCTGAATCAAATCTGTGGAATACTCCCCTAACGTCAATCTAATGAGTTTCATGTCTGAAATTTGACCAAATTTTGTTTGCTCTATCTTGCACCCCAGGGCTTTATCTCCGAAACAGTTTGTCAGTCCAAGCACAGAACGCTGAATCAAATCTGTGGAATACTTCCCTAACGTCAATCTAATGAGTTTCATGTGTGAAGTTTGACCAAATTCTGTTTGCTCTATCTTGCACCCAGGGCTTTATCTCCGAAACAGTTTGTCAGTCCCAGCACAGGACGCTGAATCAAATCTGTGGAATACTTCCCTAACGTCAATCTAATGAGTTCCATGTCTGACGTTTGACCAAATTTTGTTTGCTCTATCATGCATCCAGGGCTTTATCTCCGAAACAGTTTGTCAGTCCAAGCACAGAACGCTGAATCAAATCTGTGGAATACTTCCCTAACGTCAATCTAATGAATTTCATGTGTAAGTTTGACCAAATTCTGTTTGCTCTATCTTGCACCCAGGGCTTTATCTCCGAAACAGTTTGTCAGTCCCAGCACAGGACGCTGAATCAAATCTGTGGAATACTTCCCTAACGTCAATCTAATAAGTTTCATGTCTGAAATTTGACCAAATTTTATTTGCTCTATCTTGCACCCCAGGGCTTTATCTCCGAAACAGTTTGTCAGTCCAAGCACAGAACGCTGAATCAAATCTGTGGAATACTTCCCTAACGTCAATCTAATGTGTTTCATGTGTGAAGTTTGACCAAATTCTGTTTGCTCTATCTTGTACCCAGGGCTTTATCTCCGAAACAGTTTGTCAGTCCCAGCACAGGACGTATGTACCTATCTACTCCACACTAATTTAGTTGAGGTTAACAGAGTTCATTAATGTTCCAATACATTTGAGCCCAATTTGTAATTGAATTTCGAGAAGAACGTACTAAGATTCTCTACATGGGTACTAGTTCGTAATTGGCTCCCACAAAAAAGGCCCTGAGGGAGGTTGGTTCTTTACACCAGGGCTACTCGTGCCCTCTGGCACGGCCAAAGACCATCAACACTGTTTCGACGACAACTCATCGTGTTTTTCCTCCGCTGGAACTGTTCATCCCAGCCGTGCTGCTCCAGATACTTCTTCAAATAGCTGGTATATAAATCCTTGCTAAACCCTGAAGTATCTGATCGTTGTCGTCTATGTATGGTGGCTGCTCATGATGTAAATCATAAGCAGCCAACAACTATCCATCAAACCCAACTAATCTAGAGCCGTCAGCATTGTAAACAGATCCTGTTGGAAAGGCCGCCTTTCTTGCCCTGGAGACACAGTGAGAGTTGTTGGGAGCGTTAACAACAACAACAACAAAAATGGAGAAAACTTCAGTCTTGTACACCTTTGCAAGCACTCGTTTTAGGCCACACGAACATCCGCAGAAACCCGGACAGTAAAATCCAGCTCCATTATTTGAATTAGTGTGGGATCCGTCCGCATTGATGTTCCTCGCACTTCTAAGTCTTCTTTGTTCCATTCCACCCCACAGCGGATTAATGATATGTATACTTCAAAGGGAAAATTTTTGAGCTTTTTAATTTTCTTTGGGGGGGGGCCGAATCAGAAGTGGACAATTTTGTTTTAAACGATTCCGATGTAACAAAAATGAAAAAAGAAAAGAAGAAATGTTTCCTAGTTATGCCAAATTGAATTCTTTTAGCGCATTTTGCATAATTGTATCTTTAACAGCGCAGAATACTAATTTAATATTTTCAGTGTCTGTTTTGACAAAGTTACAGACATAATGAAGTTGTTGTTGTTGTTTTAATTTAAAAAAAAAAAAAAANAAAAAAAAAAAAAAAAAAAAAAAAAAAAAAAAAAAAAGCACTTAAAGAAAACGGAATAAAAGAAGAAAAAAATTAAAAGGAAAAAGATAATATACTAAATGAGAAATATGGCGAAGAGAGTGAAAGAAGTTACGATGACACACAAAAGCAACGTTGATCATGCACAGGCGTTGACCATGAAGCAATGATTCCATATACATTTATCAGGCAGCATGCGATTGGAGAAAAAAAAACAAAAAAAAACACATTTTAAAGTTTATCCAAGTAAATTCAACCATAACTAAAAGTCCATTAAATGCTATATATATATATAAAAAAATTATCACCACCATTGAAATCATAATGATGTTCTATGAGACTGTTGGGGACTATTTTACAACTTACTTGTAATACTAGTAAATTTTACAAATTTTAGATTAAATAATATAACTTGTAGATACAAAATCTACTACTCTCGTTTTAGCAGTCTCGTAATAGGAGTGAAATTTTACATATTGTTGATAAGAAAAAATACCAAGTGTCTTCAAGAGTATGAATATGGCGTGAAGTAATATATCACTTGTGCAACGCTCATTGTATTTGACTTGGCGGGCGGAGCGCTGCCACGCTTCTCAATTTTAAAATTATAAAAAATATATTATAAGTAGGGCTTCCAATCCCGCAAATGCGGGATCCGCAAGCTCCAATCCCGCAAATCCCGAAGAAAAACATGACCTTAGGTATTTATTTTATCATTTTTACTTTCCTTAACCTATAAAAAGGAAAGTACTGTAATGGGATGAAATTTTCGATGTCGAGTTTTCAATGCCAAACACGTTTTGGGGTCCCCAGAGCAATATTTCCCCAGTTTCAGCCATTGGTCCGTGGGTGTGCCTGTCTGTGAATAAAATTTCTCAAGAACGAAAAGTGCTAGAGTTTAAATAAGCTTTTGGTGGAAATCGAATGCACCGTTGTCGGTTTTATGCCGCTTTTTAGTGGTTTTTGCATATCCTGCTTAAAATGAGAACGATAATAGCTAGAACTTTAAACTTGGTGCCTATTCATATCAATTTCATATAAGAAATTGAAAAATACAANTTTTTCTTACCTATTGATTTGATCTATTAATCTCTTTTATTATCATTTGGGTACCTACTTCTATTCTCTGTCAGATAATATAATTATGTTTTCCGATAAAGTCAAGAATAATTTACCCCTTTTTCCTTCTCGAGTATCTTTCATGCCTCGCCATGGTTTTTCTAAAAACTGGCCTCCCCCTTCTCCCTCGGTTGATAATTTATACCTTCCCAAAAAGTGCGGTTTTTCCCTGCCATTCGACCCTGAGATACAAATGGACAAATATTTATGCGCTATAGGCGATATTGTTGGCGATAAAACTATGGTCTTCGCGGGAAAAAATAATGACCTGGTTAAGATCTATTTGAAAAATGAGCAAGAAGTTAACAAGCTATTCGCTAACCACCCTCAGATTATTATCGACGGTAAAGTTTTAACCGTCAGAAAATTAGGGGAAAATGGTTACCGTATTTTTTTGTGTAACACTGAACCGGAAATGCCCGATAACCTTTTGACAGACGAAATTTCTAAATACACCAAAGTTGTTTCTCCTATGAAATTTGTTAACCTTGGGTCTCGTAACGACCGTTTTTCTCATTTAATTGGATTCAGACGTTCAGTGAATGTCGATGATATTGAAAAGTTGCCCCCCTTTTTCAATATTTTCTTCGATGGCGTTAACTATAAAGTGTTTGTGGTCATTGACAAAATAAAATGTTTCCGATGTCAGAGTGAAGGGCATCTGGCCAATAATTGTCCAGTGGACAAGTCTGAATCCGTCCAAGTTCGCTTGTCACATGTTTCTCCTTTAAGTACTCCTGTTGTGCCTCCTTCATTAGTTCCCTCCAACAATGCTACACTTTTCTTTCCTCCTTTTGGTAGTCCTACGAAATCTACTGTCCCCGCTCAACCCCCTTCTGTTTCCCTCTCTAATAGCGTGATGCCTTTAGAGCCCATTTCTGATTCTGACCGAGTCGTTGCCGATTCCTCTGATCCGACACCTTCTCCGTCTTTCTCTCAAATTGACTCTTCCTTACTTTCCTCTGTTTCTTCTGATAATGTTCTTCCTATCCCTTCCTCTTCTTCTTCTCCTCCTTCTTTCTCTAGCAATATTGAAAATACTAGTTCTTTTTGTTCCGCCGACAGCTCGCCTCTCATCCCGGATCAGGATGTCAGTATGTGTGATGTGAAATCAAACAAAAAACGGTCACATCTCAGTGTATCTAAGTCCCCGGTTAATTCTGTTGACAAAAAGATCTGCCTTACTGCTCAGACTACTGAAGAAACTCCCTTACCTATTTGTTCCCTCTTGGAGTCCATGAATGTTCCCATTAATGGATCAGAGTTTATGAATCTCCTCGAGGACCTTAAAAATTCTAAGAATAAACTTGACATCATTCAATCACAATATGATTTGGACCCTCATGTAGTCATTTCTGTGTTAGACAAACTAAAGTCTGACCGCGCTGTCAGTTCTAAGCTTAAAAATCGGTTTAAAAATCTTGTAAAATCCCTTAGCCTTTGTCTCCTGGATGGCAAAAATATGTCTCAAGGTGGTCCCCCAAATGATAGCGACAATCAAGTTGATCAGAAATAGCCCCCCCCCTTTTTTTTTTTTTTTTTTCATAATATTAGGCAAGCAAACGAATGGTTCCGAAACTTTCCCACCCCAGTTTTTTTTTTCATAATATTATTGAGGGTGGTCTGGGCAGTCAAACTGACGAATGGTTCCGCAACTTTCCCACCTCAAATTTTTTCATAATATTAATGAGGGTGATCTAATCTCTAACTCTTTTAGCAAGATTTAGAAATATGTATATCATTTCATATTTTTTGAACCCATTTTTTATATGAAATTCCCGGTCTAAAATTACGTAATATATAATTAGCCCAGGAAACTTATAAACCAAGTTGTTAGGTTTGATTAGCATGCACATGCAGAGAACAAAGTCTTTAGACAAGGTTGATTGGTACCTGTAGCGCACGTAAAATGAGAATAAATGATTTTCTCCGAGTCCGGATTAAGATCAACAAACATTCGTAAAATAAATTCTCTAGCTGCAATCGCGTCTCGTTGAGGTCCTGTTAAAATTTAAGACATAAAATATATAATAAAGTAAATACAAAGATGATTGATAGGTGTAATATAATGCTAGGCCTTAGGGTGTCAATCTACATGTCTAGTTAAGCAGGAAAAAAAAAATTAAACAAATTTATCAGGAGGAAAAGTTGAAACAAAGTTAGAATTTATCAAAAGACGAGACACAATTTAAAATTATCCAGGAAAAAAACCAACATTTATTATTCTAATTTATCAGGAGGAAGGTAGACATGAATTTAAATTTATGAAGTGATATACACGGAGGGTGTCCCATTTTAAGTGGTCATCTCAATTTATTCCAAAACCGTTAGAGTGACAAAAAAATTATTCTGACCGAATGTTCATAAAAAAGAGGGGGACGTATTATGTTGTCCTTGGCTGACTTGTCAAGGTTGTCCTTCAAGATCAGATGAAGGTCAACTTCATTTTCTTAAATGAGACGACCTGACTTTTATTACATTTTCGGATGCCCCATTTAATTCTACGTACATTTGACTATTCACTTCATGTTTTCGTTAAACTTTTTAGCGCCAATTTTGGGAATGTTTTTTGGTCTGACATACCCGTGTGGCATATTGAAATGCATTTCAAGAGTGATTTTTTTTTTTATAAAATGAACAAACAAATGAAAAAAGGAAACCATCGTATAGGAAATGGCGAGAGTTTTTATTCAATATGCCACACGGGTATGTCAGACCACGAAACATTCCCAAAATTGGCGCAAAAAAGTTCAACGAAAACATGAAGTGAATAGTCATACGTACGTAGAATTAAATGGGGAATCCGAACATGTAATAAAATTCAGGTCGTCTCAGTTAAGAAAATGAAGTTGACCTTGAAGGACAACCTTGATAAGTCAGCCAAGGTCATCATAATACGTCCCCCCTCTTTTTTATAAACATTCGATCAGAATATTTTTTTTGTTACTCCAACAGTTTCGGAATAAATTGGGGTGCCCACTTAAAATGAGACACCCTGTATATGTAAAGGGAGCATTTGTAAAAAATTATCGATACTTTTTTTTGTGTATTCCTAAATGATTCTAATGGACATTACACCATTACAAGGATTCGAACAAAATGTTTTCTCACACATAAATTAAACAGATGAAAAGGGATGGAGAGTATTCAAAATATGTAATTTCAACTTTGAAACAAATTGTTTACAATCTCGAGACCAACATATTAAATACTTTCAGAGGAAATGTGTAGCGTCTAAGGGTCAACAGCAAAGGGAAGAACTGATAAGGTTTCGACCTGTGGCAGTTGTGAAATGAGAGTAACAGCTTCGGTCCGGATCTGGATTCTGTTTTAAATAATCTTTCAGAATGAATTCTCGAGCAGGCACATGATCTTGCTTAGGACCTGCAGAGGTTAGGATTTTGTTAATAATAAGAGGAATGTAACATCCCTAACAGTTAATTCTCGAGCAAGCACATGAGCTTGCTTAGGACCTGCAGAGGTTAGGATTTTGTTAATAATAAGAGGAATGTAACATCCCTAACAGTTAATTCTTGAGCAGGCACATGATCTTGCTTAGGACCTGCAGAGGTTAGGATTTTGTTAATAATAAGAGGAATGTAACATCCCTAAAAGTTAATTCCCGGGCAGGCACATGATCTTGCTTAGGACCTGCAGACCAAAGTTTTTAAAACAGCTGGATAGGTAGGAGATGTCCTCGGGAATGGTGTCCCCGCTCATCGGACTTGGCATCCCTGCGACTATCTTTTATGGGGGTATTTCATTGCAGAAAACCTGAGCTCTCTAGGACTTACCGTTCACGAATTACTGGGTGAAATCACTTTATGAGCTGCTCAAACAATGCTATAGACGGGCCTCGAAATCACGTCTCACTTATTCAAATGAAGGCCGTATCTAACCGTTCGCGAATTACTGGGTGAAATGACTTTATGAGCTGCTCAAACAATGGTATAGACGGGCCTCGAACTCACGCCTCAATTTTTCAAAGGTGTCAGGGGTGATGTCCTCACAGGCCTTCTTGATACGGCCTGTGAGGACATCATCACCATATGTTCACATGTTCCACCCTGTAAACAACCGACTATAAATACCCCCCCCCCATAAAAAACTGTCACATGAAGGCCAAGTCCGGTGAGCGGGGACACCATTCTCGAGGACACCTCCTACCTATCCAGCTGTTTTAAAAACTTTGGTCTAAGAAGGCTCGAAGTCTGCGGTCGAAGTGGGCGGGACAACCATTTTGTTGGAACAATATTTTTTACTAAATTACTTATTTAGGACCATAAAAACTTATTTCTATGCATTTTTACCTACCATTTAGGTGCGGCCGCAAAGGGTTCATTTTCACATTTCCACCCTGTAATATGTAGATCCTGGAGAGCTCCGGTTTTCTGTAATGAACTCGTATTAACGAGACCTTTAAAACCAGGTGTCACTTGATATACCTTCTCATTTAAGATTTTGAAGCCAACCGGTGCCAAGCCTAAACGGCTGGACGAGGCCAAAATTTTTTTAGTCTAACACTAATCCCCCTAAAATCTAAGGGATACGTGTTTTTGCGTTTTCTTATATTTTCATCTATTCTCGAGATACGGGGGGTGGGGTGAGACTTTATGGACACCCTGTATATATATATATATAGAATGAGAAAATACAATATTTAAATTTAACTCTCATAATTTTTTCATAACTAACTCGATCTTCATCATTTTTTCATAATTTTGTATTACACTGATGCGGTGATAATGTTTTGTTACAGGTACGCGCGTATGGAAAACATTCGATTTACCGGCTAAGGAAAACATTCGATTTACCGTCATATTCAGGAAAATAATCTACCCGTGAATGTCGCGGCGCTAAGGCAGACATTCGACTTACCGTCATATTCAGGAAAATAATCTACCAAATGTGAATACATAATTTTCTCTTCCAACAAATCTTTCTTATTTAGAAACAAAATCACCGATGAGTGTTGAAACCAAGGATAGCATATGATTGTTTTAAACAGAGCTTTAGATTCTTCCATACGGTTCTGAAAAACGAAAAGAAAAATATTATTAACTAGCTGTTTGGCCCGTGTGCTTCGCTANTTAGTGAGATACGGCCTGTCAGTATATGGTTTTGCAACCAAAACAAGTTTATTACCCGTAGTGGAATTGCAACAAAAAATTGAAAAAGATCTTTTTATGTTTAGCTCTCGTAGATCTGAGTTAATGTCACCTCAAGAACTTCATACATATTTGTTAATATTAAAATATTTTTTCATGACAGAATTTAGATCGAAACAAAACATTCAATACCAACTTAGAAAACATAACTTTGTTGTTCATAAACATAGAACAATGTACGGGTGATCCAATAATTTCTAAGATTTTCTCAGCTTGGTTTGAGTTAAAAAACTGTTCAAAAGACATTGTTTTCCTTTGGTGTCCCTCCCATTGTGGCATCGGGGGGAACGAAAATGTCGACGCCGCTGCCAAATCCCCGCTCTCAGCGACACCTTTTAATTTGTGCTCACCCGTCGATTTTCGTTCGGTTATCCAAAAAATTATTATTAAAACGTGGCAGTTTTCTTGGGATCGCGTTGGTCCAAATAAACTCAAAAGTGTCAAACCTATTATAAACAATTGGGCTTCTAGCTACAGAGATACTCGTACCGAGGAGGTTGTGTTGACCAGGATGAGGATTGGCCACACCAGGCTGACTCACAGTCATCTTTTTGACAAGTCCCCTCCACCTGTGTGTCGTTGTGGTGAGCGCCTTACTGTGAGCCACGTCCTCGTCTGCCCTCTTCACATCCACCATAGACGTTCTCTCCC
>JAAEEI010039726.1:71024-82494 GCA_012654025.1 Pachypsylla venusta
TGAGATTATTGGAGGAGGAGGAAGACGAAGACGTTCTTATCATATTGTCAGAGGGAAGCTTGGCTCCCTCTCCCAAACCGAATAAATCGTAGCAAAACTTGATCCCAAGTAGCAGTAAAGCAGAGACACCCAGCTGGCTAACTAAGATAGAGGAGCACTGTACAACGTCATCTCGAACATGGCAAGGAAAATAAACATGAGAAATCATATTGCCAGTTTTATTTCGGAAAAACGACAGAATTTACACGGCACGACCAGAAGAGGGAGGGCTGTTTTCAAATACTAATAATAAAACATTTAAGTTTGAAAGAGGAAAAATTCTCACAATATTATCTTTATAGGAGTCCAGTCTGACATCAAATAGGGGTGGGTTTGGACTAACCAACTCAACCAACATCTCATCTTTATCAGAACCACAAACACAAGTAAACAAGGAATGTGTCGCCTGATGGGGCGACAGTACTGCTGTCAAAGCGACAGGGTCGCGCGACCAAATCGCCTGCTTCGGTCTGTCCTTCATTTAAATACATAGAAAGCAGTGGTGTCGCGGTCGCGAGGAACGGAATGCTACCTTAAGAAAGGTACTGTTGAACACGTGGTCCATTGTTCTCAAAAATATTGACTTTTAAATTAAATTAAAACAAAACACTTACCAAAAACACTAATTACTCGTTGTTTTTGTTGTTATTAACGTTCTCAACGACTCTCACTGTGTCTCCAGACCAATAAAGGCAGCCTCTCCAACAGGATCTGTCCATAATGCTGACGACTCTAGATTAGTTGGGTTTGATAGATAGTTGCTGGCTGCTCATGATTTACATCATGAGCAGCCAGCATACATAGACGACAACGATCAGATACTTCAGGGTTTAGCAAGGATTTATATACCAACTCTTTGAGGAATTATCTGGAGCAGCACGGCTAGGTCCAATGGAGGAAAAACACAAAGAGTTGTCGTCGGAACGGTGTTGATGGTCTTTGGCCGTGCCCGAGGGCACGGGTAGCCCCGGTGCGAAGAACCAACCATCTTGAGGGCCAACCATCTAATTACTCGTATAATAATTTATCAACAAACTAGTTTCAAATCATTGTCAACCCTCCATCCTTGGACTGGATTCGACTGATGATGAATCAAAAATAATTAGAAACATTTTTTTGGTGTTTTCTTTTCATTTATTTTAAAAGTTAATATTTTTCAACACTTATATGTAACTAGCATAATACGCCCGCTTCGCTTGGCGCCTTATAGGCATGGAGAAAAAACCTTTTTCAAATTTTCGACCCGTCCGGGAATCGAACCCGGAACCTTCGCGGTGCAATCCGAGTGTGATGCGCACTCTGCCACGGAGACGACTGAAAGTGTTAACGTTCCCTACTCGAAAGTGTTAACGTTCCCTACTCGAAAGTGTTAACGTTCCCTACTCGAAAGTGTTAACGTTCTCTAATCGAAAGTGTTAACGTTCCCTAATCGAAAGTGTTAACGTTCCCTAATCGAAAGTGTTAACGTTCCCTACTCGAAAGTGTTAACGTTCCCTGCTCGAAAAAAATAAAATCACGTGCTGAGATGGATTCTACGTACCTCGACTTAAAAAAAAAAATCTGAAAAGGAGTGCTCTTATTTTATTTTCTTGGTCAATTCACAACCTATAACGAAAGATGATCTAAGGCCCCCAAGATGGTTGGTTCTCCGAGGGCTACCCGTGCCCTCGGACACGGCCAAAGACCATCAACACCGTTCCGACGACATCTCACTGTGTGTTTTTTTCCGTTGGACCCAGCCGTGCTGCTCCAGTATATAAATCCTTTCTAAACCCTGAAGTATCTGATCGTTGTCGTCTATGTATGCTGGCTGCTCATGATGTAAATCATGAGCAGCCAGCAACTATCCATCATTCAACTATCTATCAAACTCAACTAATCTAGAGCCGTCAGCATTATGGACAGATCCTGTTGGAGTGGCCGCCTTTCTTGTCCTGGAGTCACAGTGAGAGTCGTTGAGAACGTTAACAACAACAAGAAAAGATTATCTAAAAAGACCAAATTAATGTGTGCAGGTTGGAATATGAAGGAGAAGAAATATACCCGAAAGCCAATCCGGAATCATACCCGAAAGCCATCCGGAAAGTAATACGGTACCCCTTTTCCGTTTTGTACTTGGTAAATACGGATGTTCACCAAATAAAATTTTCAGCAGTGCGCCAAGCCATGTTTCAGATAGCACCAGTGTATCTTTACATCAAGCAATTCACCTGGTTTTGCACACCGTCAGATACCCGGTTATACAAAGGATGGGTCACCACAATTTTGACATTTCTTGGCCTTTTTCCTAAAAAGACACATGTAGAAAGAAAAAAAGAGTAAGCAATTGCTTTTCTGGTGCCATTAACCTGCAAGAGATTTTTGAAAAAAATATTTATTTATTTTTAATAAAAATCCATTAAGCAACAGGGGCAGCCGGTTCCGATGATAATCTGATTACTATCTCATTTAAAGATAGACTAGATGTTTCGCCCGTGCTTCGCTACCGTATTTATATTGCTATCTTTGTTTTTCAAGGACAATGGAAATTGGGGGGGGAGGGGATTGGTTTGTGTCCAGCCTGTATATTGCAACCTTTAAACCCCAAGATTTAAACGTTTCGCCAGGCGCCTTAGGGGCACGGCCATTCAGGGTATTTAGTCAATTCAAAATATTATTTTGTCCCTTCCCGGTTTTGAACTCGTAACTCTGGAATGGCTGGCCATACCTTTGCAGAAAATGTCCTAAAATAAGGACTACATGGCCACCTAAAACTTTCTCGCTTTGAGCTGATATGTTGTCGCGTCAAATTTTAATATATCGCACCGTGACTGTCCTATTTTGGTGAATAATTTATAAATTTGGCCGTAACTCGGAAACGACCTGACGTATTTTAGTTCTAATAAATTTCCTGGGATCATGATTTTGGGGGGGGGGGTCATTCCCATCAATTTTTCGCTATCTGCTACCGTTTAAGCTATGGTATTGGAACAGACAACCTCTCATACATAGGTACACACAAATTTTCTGATTTATATATTAAGGCAAATCAGAATGTATCCGAGGGGAGCACGTTCGCAGATCGAGCAATAAGCAAACTCCCATAAGAACCAGTGAATTTGTTTTTTTCCTTGCTCATGTAGACAATGTGTGATATGTGATATGATAAGTAAGTAAGCTGCTGTCTGAGAGCATCCTTATATAAACAATGTGTGATATGCGATATGATAAGAAAGTAAGCTGCTGTCTGAGAGCATCCTTATATAAACAATGTGTAATATGCGATATTATAAGCAAGCTGCTGTCTGAGAGCATCCTTATATAAACAATGTGTGATATGCGATATGATAAGTAAGCAAGCTGCTGTCTGAGAGCATTCTTATATAAACAATGTGTGATATGCGATATGATAAGTAAGTAAGCTGCTGTCTGAGAGCATCCTTATATAAACAATGTGTGATATGCGATATGATAAGTAAGCTACTGTCTGAGAGCATCCTTATATAAAAAATGTGTGATATGCGATATGATAAGTAAGCAAGCTGCTGTCTGAGAGCATCCTTATGTAAACAATGTGTGATATGCGATATGATAAGTAAGCAAGCAAGCTGCTGTCTGAGAGCATCCTTATATAAACAATGTGTGATATGCGATATGATAAGTAAGCAAGCTGCTGTCTGAGAGCATCCTTATATAAACAATGTGTGATATGCGATATGATAAGTAAGCTGCTGTCTGAGAGCATCCTTATATAAACAATGTGTGATGTGCGATATGATAAGTAAGTAAAAATGAGGAGAAGAGGTCGGAGCCAAAATGTATAGAATCCTCTTAAAGCATAATTAGCTTAACACATCTTAATTCTAAATATTTAGAATTCTGAATTAGTCTATGTCCAAAACAAACTGCAACTTTTGTTGCGAAAAATCATCAATATTAATTCTCAACGCCAGTAACACACTCGAAATTTAAAGAATCCAAGATATTTTCAAGTTATGTCCGATTTAGTGTAAGAATCCACATCCCAAACAATAAGCTAGATTCCTCATAAGACACATACCGTACCTGGCTTTCTTACTCAAAGAAATTACAAGGAAAATATTTACAAAAAAAAAAGTCACGTAAGATTAAATAATAATATAGTTAAACGTAAACGTTGGTAATCAAAAATTTGTCTTTACGTTTCAGACGGTCCCAAAAATCTATAAACACCTTCTCAATGAGGAGAAGATGTGGTAAGTATGTGGTTTGTTGGAATAATTCGCAATAATAATAATTAACATTATTTTTTCAGAATTTATAGAATACAAAATGTATGAGAGTAAATTTGTGTCAGTAAATAAGAGTGAATAAAATTTAATAGATATAGCACTACAGATAATACGGTCTAGTATGAATGATAAAAATTAAGGATAGGATATTAAAAGTGATTTAATCAATATCTATTGTCATTAAGTGTGGTTTCTAGTAGTCCCGAAAGGTTATAGTAATATCGACTAATAGTGTGTTTAAGATTTGGAATATTGTCCAAAATTCTATATCACCTACAGATTAACGGGTTATGATTATAAATCTAGTACGATTACTTACCCAATAACAACAACTTGAGTTCTCTTCGTGCATCTCGTTTGTCCCTCCGAAGTTGCCTTTCAATTTCTTGATTAATTCTCTTCTGTTCTTTTGCCTCTTCCGACAGGCAACACGCCATGTTTCGGCCTCCTCCGGAGGGTTTTCAGCCAGTATTACCTAAAACGAGCCGTTGTCTCTGCCGTTTTGAAACAGTTAGTGTACCCTTCCTTAGGAGGGTGACAAATAAATCGTAAAAAAGAATAATTGCTACGATAGTAATAAACACATGAGTAATCGTATCACTAAAAAGATTTGTTATTATAATATTTAGATGGAAGGGTGTGGTATAAAAAAAAAAAAAAACTGTGAAAGATGTAATGAAAAGTTGATACTGGAGAGTCTATCAGTGAACGAAACAAAACTAATATTATTTAGGACAAATGAAACGAGAGTCACTTGCGACTTAACACAATCCAATTAAGTGATTAGGAAAAGTGAAGCCCAACATTATCATTTTATTAAACGTGCTTCGAAATTCAATTTCTATATCACTGAAAAGTTGAACCCCGCACTTCGTAACAAGAACCCGACCGAGAGTTATATTTAGCTTAAAAAACAAGTCGGAAAGATCGAAAGTATATTTTTCATTTTCATCTAAACTAATTACTCTTTCATATGGAAAACTTTTTTATCTATAAAATGAAACTATACGGACTTTATTTTTTTTTTATTATTTTTTATAAAGGAAAAAAAAACATCAAATTTCAGGCGGACGCCTAATCGAAGATGGCGACTGACTAGAGATAGCACTCGTACACCCCACAATGCATTGAGCTTTATCACCCGTGAATTTGAATTTGGCGCGTTAATTTAAATTTCTGATAATAATTCAGTGTTTTTTAAAGGAAATTTTTTACGTTTAAGTTAATGGAAAAAAGAAATGGATTGTTCATTTCATTGGCTAATGAAATGGTGTCAGTACTTTATTTTATTTTAATAAATAAATTTTCATATTTCCGTACGTAATAATATCACTTATGAACAAGAAAAATCGTAACTCTTCAAAATAGTACACGTATAGCGAAATTCTCCATCAATGAAACGAATATGAAATGTTCAGAAGGGTGCGTTTACACGTTCAAATATAAGAATAAACACAAAGAGTACCTATTGGAAAATTATCTTGCCAGAAGAGAAATAGGAAAAAGTGTTAATTCTGTACTGTAGAACCCTTTCAAAGGGTTGACGTGCATAATTTTTTCAATTATGTGTTGCACTGCACCAATAGCGCAACCAAGATTGGTATTCAGTGGGGGTCGTTATTTCGACGTTTTTATCTTGCATGTCTCAACTAAAAAGGAAAAATAGCTTGGTGGTAAGATATTCGCTGTCAAAAGATACCGGTTTCGATCACCGTATAGTATAGAGTATATCTTGAATTTATTTTTGGTGTTTGGGTGGGAGGGGGCAGAATCGTAGCCCCTCTTTGGTTGTGTCACTGAACGCATGATCAAAATGGCTTGAAGGATTTTATAGCATACACATACGTACAGATGTTTCTTGAGGCCCGCGAGCTACGGTTTGGTGCAATACACATTATTAAAAGCGTGACCTTCCAATACAGCCTAGAAATACTTAGTTACTTAGCTTCTCATTTTGAAGTAATGCCGAAATATTTTCGTGTTAAAATTCATCTCTCTGGATTTTTTTTTTTTTTTTCTGTAATTCTTCAGAAATGTACGATGGAGTAGGACTCTGTCATCACCCTATATAGAAGTATTTGTGATAAATAATGAAAAAAATAGCCACCAACGGGATCAAGCCAGCTTTATTAGGTGAAAGGTCTTAAAGGGTACAGCTAAAGAGAGTAGAATCAGAACAAAACGTTGTGGCATGGTACAATTAAGGAAAACAACGCCAACCCCAAATAGAATTGGGAAAGGGTGATGTTAAAGAATAAAAAAAATAGACAATCTGTAAATTTTTAAATTAGCTTTCTGAGACAGAGAAGGTACAACAAACATATCTTAGTATTAAATATAATGAAGTTCCGTGTCAGTATGGAACCCTAAAATAACTATCAATAATTAGATACAGCTAGCGTCAATTGCTGGGTGAGGTCAATGTGGTTAGCTGATTTGTAAGTTTCCAGCGATTGGAGAGTAAAACCTTCATCTCGAATGACCTTATATGTTAAAGAGAAAAGACAAAAAAATAATTGGTCGATAACAAATTAAATCAATAAATTTTTCGTTCGTTTTTATTAGGATACTAAAAACACATAACAGAGTTCTTGTAAACGAAAAGACGATTTTCATTTACATGAACGAAAAATAAAAACTGAACTCTACGCTTTGGCTTCTGTTGTTTGCCAACATTCATTTTTTTAGTTCTGTAATATATTTCAAATATGTGGCGTTATGTTTTCTTTATATTTTTTGAATAATATTTTTTTTCTTTCTTCAACATAATGGACGGGTTACTTCGCACAATATTCTATAAACTAATATATACGCAACGAATATTTAGAGCAAATTAATAGCTATCAATTTGAAATAAGGATCATTTTTGGTTCAGGGTACAATAAAATGAGTTTTTTTTTTAAAAAAAAATATATATATCGATGCATTTCGCCTGTTAATGCCTCATCAGAATCGAAAACACTATTTAGGCATTTTTATTTACAAAGAAATTAGTTTCAAATATTTCAATTCATCTCCAATCTAGTCAAGTCGAAGATTGGAAGGTTAGTGAATTATTTTTATTTTAAAATAATACAATGGTTAAAAACATCCATAATGAAATTATAAGAAATCTTGTTATCATTTGAATTTGACTTCAAATATTATAAAAACAAGTTCAAAATTTTCTTCGTAATTTAAAAAGAAAAGCATATCCTCCTTTTTTATGAATTTGAAACAATGTTTTTCCTCCCCGAAAATACAATCCACTTTATTATTTTCAGGTTTGATAAAATTCAGAACAATTTATGATTTGTACTTAAAATAGGACATTCAATTTAATAGGAAATCTGTACTTTGATTTGATACAAAACTCGTTGCTGTTATTCTGTTTATTTACTAGATTCACTACTAATATTATTACTAGCAGATAATTGTTGATTAATAAAATTACTAGCATCAGAAGACCATTGTTTAATAGTAGATGGTAGATGTGCTAGAAAATTAAATGTATACAATACACCACAATTCCATGAAGATGAAATTGAATCACTCATTTGACTGATACTGGGGATTTCAGGGACCTGGAAAAATGAAAATTTAATAATAAATATTGCCATGTCACACTTAATCCTGGATAGTAAAAAAATAGTGAACACATTTGATCGACTTGAGTTTTTTGTAGGTTGTTGTTGTTGTAGTAGTTCTCATATCTTCGATCAGCCAGGTTCGTCCATAACAATTTGAGTTGGCAGCTCAAGGAACTCCGCCACTCTCACCGGGCTCCGCCAAAGGTCAATCACGGAAAGGGTGGTAGGTTTTCCGGGACAATTGAAGAGGTGGGCAGTGTCATGTGGAGAACCCCCACACAAGTCGCATTTGTCTTCTAGTTCAGGATTTATTTTGTTGTTGTATGTATTCAACATTGTGGACCAGCCTGACCTGAGTTGAGAGAGTTTAGCGCGGGTCTCACGTGGAAGTGTCCTCTCCTCCACGGATATTTCAGGTGGTGGACTCAGAAGGATTCTATTGGGTTTGTAACTTCTTAGTGTTTTGTCCACATTCCTCGCATGTATCTCTCTGTTGAGAGTTTTATATGTCTCCGGATCGATGGTGTGACTTATGTGTAGGTCAGCGATATTGTGCGACAAATATAGTACATTTTTCTTAATATCACGTGGAGGGAGAGGGTTGTTGACAATAGAGTTGCATGGGTGGCCCCCAAGATGACACGCAAGAAGGTATTACTCCGACAGCATGACATTATGTGCCTCAACAGGTAGGATCTGTGTTTCCGAGTGGAGATGATCCTCGTGGACCATTTGATAGCATCCAATAGCCGTTCGTAGCGCTGCGTTTTGACAAGTCTGTAATTTCGTCCAGTTTGATTTAGAGAGCTGAGGTGTCCAGACGGGAGAAGCGTAATTCAATTTTTGTAGGTACACTGTTGTCGTAGTAGCAGAACCAGTGTTCCTCTTAAAATCAACCATTCTGCCCATTTTTTATTCAGGTTTGGAAAAATGGTAGAAATAGGTTGATATGAAGTTACGGAAAAGGTTTTTAAGGTTCTAGATCGGAATTGTGAAAGCATGTGTTCCAAGTCGACCTTAAGAGAACCAGCCATCATTTGAACATTTTTCGAATAAATATTTCACCTTTTGTATGTAAACTAGTTCAGCTTGGTTCACGCAGAATTTTAGATCACATTTTTTGTGCAGGCGTTTCAGTATGGTGTCGTCCAAAGAGTTCCCACCCCCAACGAGTTCCTGGGTACGCCACAGTTGATATGCTAGTGCTAGTTCAGAATGTTCCTTTCTATAGATTTAAAACGTCATTGATGTTTAGTAAAAAATAATAATCATCAAATAATGATGGTTAAGAGAGCAACTATGATAGCAACAGAGTGCTTCAATCACCGTCACTTGAAACAAGCTCATGAAGACAAGAGCCTTCATCGCATAACACAAGCTACACTATCCATATCCAAGATTCGTTCGGATGGTTGCATACGTATATCTGAAAAAAACTAAATCCTGATATCGAAAACACATGTGAAATGTGTGGACCTGGACCATATGACTAGAGATTATGATCCCGGTATCCCACCCGAAAATGGCTGAAATTTTGATCCCGGGATTCGCCATCCAATCCTGGGATTTTCGGGATTGACATATAATAAAAACAAACAGAAAACATATTTTTTTATTGAATTTCAGAATGAGGCCCCAATACTCCCAATACATCAACCGCGAACATTACATGAAACTCGATGTGCTGCCATCTTCTATGCAATAAAAAATGCAAGACTTTTTTAAATCCTTTTCTTCTTTAAGTAGACCGTATTAACCAATGACCGATGTGTTGTTTGTACGTCTCCTTTTGGTAAAAAAAAAAAAAAAAAGTCGGTATTTTACTTGTTCCAGTTCAAAAACTTAATTTTAATGTTCTAATATATTCTAACATCTTTTTTGAACGTAACAACTTGTGTTCGATTTGACTTTAAAATGGACGGTTTTATATCGCACAAAAAAAAAAATTCAAATCCTTCATCCGCTTGGAGTCATTTTTTAGTGTCTAAAGACGGTAAAAATGCAAAGTGTAAAAACTGTGATGCTATTTTGAAAACTATTGGCGGTTCCACAAAAGAAGCACTCCACACACATCTCGCAGGTTAAAAACTTGATTTTTTATTTTTATTTTATCTACTTATTATAGTAACTACCTACTTCTACTTGATTTTTGGGAGGTTCCCAATTTTTTTCTAATCCCGGGACCAGTCCTAAGATTCCGGGATTCTGATCGTTCCACTCCCGAAATTTCGGGATTGTCAAGAAGGTTCGGGATCATAATCTCTATCTCTACACATGACACACAACCCGACTTTCGTCTGCCCAGCTCGACTCACCTCTTTTACACCATGGGATTTATGAAACAGACCTGTAAAGATGGTTGTATTTCTTGATTTAGCGACACAAAAGACAGATCCTGGTTGAGAATTAGGGGCTACACTACATCAACAACATCATTGAGGCCAGTTAACTTACTTCAATTGGCATAGTGGTTTGTACATCTTTAACATATGGGTTTACATATTCATGAAAGGACTTTCGAAGTTCTTGAATTATTTGACCAGATTTCTCACCATCTTGCCATACACCTAATTCATTAGTATAGTAGATTGTTCCTCCAACTAGACCAGCCTTTACACCAAACCTGAAACAATGTTTTAATTATTTATTATTACAAAGTTGTTGTTTACTTTAAAAAGACACTACCGTTATTTATGACGAGGATTCACTTACTTTTTCACTTCCGTCTCGAGTTTCGTCTACTTCGTAGACATTTTCAAGGAAACGTCTACGAAGTAGACGAAAGAAGGAAAATGATATAATTATCTTATAAAGTAGACGAAACTCAAGTCGGAAGTGAAAAAGTAAGTGAATCCTCGTCATAAATAACGGTAGTGTTTTTTTAAAGTTACCAATAGGATATCTAATATAAATTTGTTAAATAATAAAGTTGTTGTTGTTTTCAAATGCTCAGATTTGATAATTATATCATTTTCCTTCTTGCGTCCCAATATTTTCCTACTGAATTGTCAATTTCGGTCAAGGCAGGGCAAACAGCCAGGTGTTCGGTGTTCATCATTGCCTGGCAATCAGCCAGTTGTTCAGTTTTCAGCACTGCTCGGCAAACAGCCAGGTGTACGTTGTGCATCACTGTCTGGCAAACAGCCAGTCGTTCGGTCTTCATCACTGTTCGGCAAACAGCCAGGTGTTCGGTGTTCATCATTGTCTGGCAAACAGCCAGTCGTTCGGTCTTCATCACTGCTCGGCAAACAGCCAGGTGTTCAGTGTTCATCACTGTCTGGCAAACAGGTGTTCGGTGCCCATCACTGCTCGGCAAACAGCCAGGTGTACGTTGTGCATCACTGTCTGGTAAACAGCCAGGTGTTCGGTGTTAATCACTGCTCGGTAAACAGCCAGGTGTACATTGTGCATCACTGCCTGGCAAACAGACATGTGTTCGGTGTTCATCGCTGTGTGGCAAACAGCCAGGTGTTCGGTGTTCATCACTACTCGGTAAACAGTCAGGTGTACGTTGTGAATAACTGTGTGGCAAACAGCCAGGTGTTCGGTGTTCATCACTGCCTGGCAAACAGACAGGTGTTCGGTGTTCATCACTGTGTGGCAAACAGCCAG
>JAAEEI010039727.1:4058-17308 GCA_012654025.1 Pachypsylla venusta
GGTTTATTATAGAAGTAATGAATTAGGCGGACAAACGGATTTTTTTTTTATTCGATTTTTGGATTCTACGTACCTTGAAACGTATAATATCAAATTTTGAGGGGGGGTATTAATTTTTTATTTTTTTTTTTCGTGACGATTCCAAAGGTTCATTATTGAAAATAATAAACCAAAAGCAGATTGAAATGACATGACTGTCGAAGAAAGGGGTCCATTCGTCAGATCGGATGCGATGAGCTTTTAGACGCAGAACAAATAAACTCACTAGAGACTCATTTTGCTTTATTGAAAACTAGCATGGGCGTAGGAAGGGGGGGGCACTGCCCCCCCTAGAAATTTTCAAGAGTATGCAGCACGGAATTCTACAACAAACGCTTGGTGTAGTTTTTGGCGGAAAGCTGTTTCGGGTCGTGTGATATAGTAATATGTGCGCATAAACTTAATCATCAGTTACCCCTGGGGGTTTATTATTACATAAGTAACGATTCACTTTATTGACCCCCCTCCCTCCCGACATGAATATCTCACCTGCCCCCTCCCCCTAGGCCGGATGCTGGCTACGCCCTTGAAAACTAGCTGCTTCGCCCGTGTTTCGCTACGATTCTTATATCGCTATCTTTGTTTTTCAAGGACAACGGAAGCTTTGGGGGGGGGGTTGTGTCAACCCTGTATTTTGCACCCTTTAAAAGCCAAGATTTAAACGTTTCGCCAGGCACCTTAGGGGCAAGGCCACATTCTGATTTTTTAATATTTTCTAAATTTTATTTTACCCGTTCCCGGTTTTTGCACTCGTATAACTCTGACGGAATGGCTGGCCATTCCTTTGCAGAAAATGTCCCAAAATAAGGACTAAAGGGCCACGTAAATCTTTCTCGCTTTGAGTTGATATGCAGATCATGATTTTGGGAGAGTCCATGATTTTGGGAGAGTCTATTCGCATCTGCTAACATTTGGTATTATATATGTAAATGTATAATTCCTTGTGTTATTATGTCACAATGTTTGTGGGCATCATAGCATTACAAGGTATTTTCAACATTCACTCCAATATCACTAAGCCTAAGCTACACTTTTAACAATTTCCTTATAATACTACCACTTGGCGCTATTACCATAGCTACTCAATTGTCCTCAGGAGGCTAAGTTACACCCAAACACAACCAGACCAAGTAGAATATTTGAAAAAAACCTTTTTCAAACTTTCGACCCGTCCGGGAATCGAACCCGGAACCTCCTTGGTACAAGCCGAGTGTGATGCGCACTCTGCCACGGAGACGTCTTACAATTTGGTATTGTAACAGACAACCCCTCATATACATGGGTACATCCATACAAAATTCTGATATATACAGGGTGCGGCAATTAGTATTTCCACATTTGAAAGAGCTGGCAAATAAAAACGAAATGAGATATTTGAAAAATTATTTTGTATATATTCTGATAGTTTTGTATTCGCACGATGCTGACCAAACCATTGCGACAACTAAAAACTAGATGACATTTTGTGTTGAATATCACAAACCCAACACAACACACTACGATATGCAGATGACATAGCAATCTTGGTCAGCTCTCAAAAAGAACTTCAGAAAGCAGTAAACATAATGTCCGAGATTTTCAGAAATTTCAATTTAAAGATAAATGTAAAGAAAACGAAAACCATGATAATATCAAAAACACCACACAATCACCAAAACATAAACATTATGTTAGATAATCAAAACCTAGCACAAGTTCAGTCGTTCAAATATCTAGGAAGCATCATTTCGGAAGATGGATATTGTATTAAAGAGATAAAAAGCAGAATAGCACAATGCAAAAAAGCTTTTATGAAGAAATACAGATTGATAACCAACAAGAACATAAATCTGGAAACGAGAAAATATTTTATTAAAACCTATGTGTGGAGTGTGCTTTTATATGGATGTGAGACCTGGACCCTAAATCAAAATGAAGAAAGTAGATTAGAAGCTGTGGAAATGTGGATCTGGAGAAAAATGTTGAAAATAAAATGGACTCAAAAACTAACAAATGAAGAAATCCTAACAGGAGTGGAAGAAAAGAGAGAAATATTAAACACCATAAAGAAAAGATCATTAGAATTTATTGGACATAACCTAAGACATGAAAACATTGTGAAGATTAGTCTGGAAGGCATGATTGAAAGAGAACACCCAGGACCAGGAAGACCACGAACAACATTAATAAAGAAAACAATCGCCAACTCACATTCAAGAACTTTTACTGAGATGAAAAGGAAAGCTACAGACAGAGATACATGGAAGAACATAATAAAAAAAAAAAAAAAAAAAAAAAATCACAAACCCCACGCTCCTCCCACTATTACTTCCCCTCCCACGATTTTTTGAAATGTGGGAAAAATAATTGCCGCACTCTGTATATTAAGATATGTAGAATTTTTTTTGGGGTAAAGCTCAACAGCCAATTCAAAATTTTTGTGGGTATCACAACATTACAAAGAGCCTTCTACATTAATAAACTCTTCAATTTTTCGAATCTTTTTCTCTAGTAATGCCGCCACTTGTCACATTGAAGCAGCTACTCAATTGTCCTCATGAGGCTGAGTGCACCACGAATTCACAAGCACAAAGTCTAAAAATTTTCGACCCCGTCGGGGATTAAACCCAGGTCCCCCAAGTATATGCTGATTCCGTCATTAAAACACAACTCGTATTTATAATGTATGTGCTGATTCCGTTACTAGAACACACCTCGTATTCATAATCTATATGCTGATTCCTTCATTAAAACCCACATCGTATTCATAATGTATGAGCTGATTCCGTCATTAAAACCCACCTCGTATTAACAATGTATATGTGCTGATTCCATTACTAGAACGCACCTCGTATTCATAATGTATATGCTGATTCCTTCATTAAAACCCACCTCGTATTCATAATGAATGTGCTGATTCCGTTACTAGAACACATCTCTTATTCATAATGAATGTGCTGATTCCGTTACTAGAACACACCTCGTATTCATAATGAATGTGCTGATTCCGTTACTTAGAACACACCTCGTATTCATATTGTATGTACTGATTCCGTTACAAGAACACACCTCGTATTCATAATGAATGTGCTGATTCCGTNCATATTGTGTGTGCTGATTCCGTTACTAGAACACACCTCGTATTCATAATGTATATGCTGATTCCTTTATAGACACCTCGTATTCACAATGAATGTGCTGATTCCGTTATTAAAACACATACGCTGACTTGATAACTCAATCAGAATGTATGTTATGTTGTCTGCATTAATTATCACGCATCAAATATTAAAATAAAGGCTCGCAAAACAAGTCCCCATTGGAATGTAAAGAAAATTTATTCGTGAGGGGGAGAAGGGGTTAAATTTGTTTATTGAAAATAAAGAGGGGATGTGCTGGAGTATATGTACGGGGTGAACATAGGACGGGGTTCAATGCCGAACATATTGTAGCAGCAGAAGAATGTATCAACTACAAATGATTTTTTTATTTGTAGTCACACATTTCTTTTAGGTAGGAATAGCAGTTCAAGAATGTATCAACTACAAATGATTCTTTTATTTGTAGTCACACACTTATATTGGGCAGGAATAGCAGCTCAAGAATATATGAACTACAAATGATTTTATTATTTGTAGTCACACACTTCTTTTAGGCAGGAATAGCAGTTCAAGAATGTATCAACTACAAATGATTCTTTTATTTGTAGTCACACACTTATATTGGGCAGGAATAGCAGCTCAAGAATGTACGAACTACAAATGATTTTATTATTTGTAGTACACACTTCTTTTAGACAGGTATAGTAGCTCGAGAATGTATCAACAACAAATGATTCTTTTAATTGTAGTCACACACTTCTTTTAGAAAGGAATAATAGAACAAGAATGTATCAACTACAAATGATTCTTTTATTTGTAGTCACACATTTCTTTTAGAAAGGAATAGCACAAGAATGTATCAAATACAAATGATTCTTTTATTTGTAGTCACACACTTCTTTTAGAAAGGAATAATAGAACAAGAATGTATCAAATACAAATGATTCTTTTATTTGTAGTCACACGCTTCTTTTAGAAAGGAATAGTAGCACAAGAATGTATGAAATACAAATGATTTTTTTATTTGTAGTCACACACTTCTTTTAGAAAGGAATAATAGAACAAGAATGTATCAACTACAAATGATTCTTTTATTTGTAGTCACACACTTCTATTGGGCAGGAATAGCAGCTCAAGAATGTATCAACTACAAATGATTTTATTATTTGTAGTCACACACTTCTTTTAGACATGAATAGCAGCTCAAGAATATATCAACTACAAATTATTCTTTCATTTGTAGTCACACACTTATTTTAGGCTGGAATAGTAGAACAAGAATGTATCAACTAAAAATGATTCTTTAATTTGTAGTCACACACTTCTTTTAGGCAGGTATAGTAGCTCGAGCATGTATCAACTACAAATGATTCTTTTATTTGTAGTCACACATTTCATTTAGAAAAGAATAGGAGAACAAGAATATATCAACTACAAATGATTCTTTTATTTGTAGTCACACATATCTTTTAGAAAGGAATAGTAGCACCAGAATGTATCAACTACAAATGATTCTTTTATTTGTAGTAACACATTTCTTTTAGAAAGGAATAGTAGCACAAGAATGTATCAACTACAAATGATTCTTTTATTTGTAGTCACACACTTCTTTTAGAAAGGAATAGTAGCACAAGAANATACTTACAGGTGATCCTGACGTTTAAAGGCTTTTCCACACATACTGCACACATACTTCCTCTCATCACTATGAGATAGAATAATACTTACAGGTGATCCTGACGTTTAAAGGCTTTTCCACACATACTGCACACATACTTCCTCTCATCACTATGAGATAGAATAATACTTACAGGTGATCCTGACGTTTAAAGGCTTTTCCACACATACTGCACACATACTTCCTCTCATCACTATGAGATAGAATAATACTTACAGGTGATCCTGACGTTTAAAGGCTTTTCCACACATACTGCACACATACTTCCTCTCATCACTATGAGATAGAATAATACTTACAGGTGATCCTGACGTTTAAAGGCTTTTCCACACATACTGCACACATACTTCCTCTCATCACTATGAGATAGAATAATACTTACAGGTGATCCTGACGTTTAAAGGCTTTTCCACACATACTGCACACATACTTCCTCTCATCACTATGAGATAGAATAATACTTACAGGTGATCCTGACGTTTAAAGGCTTTTCCACACATACTGCACACATACTTCCTCTCATCACTATGAGATAGAATAATACTTACAGGTGATCCTGACGTTTAAAGGCTTTTCCACACATACTGCACACATACTTCCTCTCATCACTATGAGATAGAATAATACTTACAGGTGATCCTGACGTTTAAAGGCTTTTCCACACATACTGCACACATACTTCCTCTCATCACTATGAGATAGAATAATACTTACAGATGATCCTGACGTTTAAAGGCTTTTCCACACATACTGCACACATACTTCCTCTCATCACTATGAGATAGAATAATACTTACAGGTGATCCTGACGTTTAAAGGCTTTTCCACACATACTGCACACATACTTCCTCTCATCACTCTGAGATAGAATAATACTTACAGGTGATCCTGACGTTTAAAGGCTTTTCCACACATACTGCACACATACTTCCTCTCATCACTATGAAATAGAATAATACTTACAGGTGATCCTGACGTTTAAAGGCTTTTCCACACATACTGCACACATACTTCCTCTCATCACTGTGAGTCAATTTGTGTTTGGCAAGAGCAGAAGCGTTCCCAAACACCTTGCCACACACCTGTAAACAAAAAGCAAAAAAAAAATTAAAATAATAATAATAGTTTATTTAACGGGACGAACCCAATTTACACAATTTACAAGGTACAAAACAGTTAACATTTTACAGAAATTTACAGAGGAATACAAATCCTCAAAGTCAAAAAAAGAAAAAAGTACCACAAGATAATAATAATAATATATATATCAAGAATTGTTACAACGAGAAAACTCCATTACAGCACATTTATGGAGAGATAGTTCCATCCCATTCAAGGTTAACCATTTATAGAAATTTTCGAGATCGTTTTGTAAGGGATGGCAATCCATATCGTTAGAAATATCCTTATAAAGCTTGACGTCATCAGCAAACATCAGGATAAAGGCAGACTTAATCACATCAGGTAAGTTATTAAAGAAGAGACGAAATAAAATAGGACCGATATGACTTCCTTGTCCAACGCCTGAAAGGACATTAATTGTGGAAGATAAAGAGTTACCAGCGCTCACTTGTTGAATTCTGCCATCCAGTTAATCAGACAACCAGGGAAGAAACGTCTCTCCCATTCCATAGGATCTCAGTTTAGAAATAACAAAACGACGATCAACACGGTCAAAGGCCTTGGAAACATCCGTATAAACTGAGTGAATAACGTGTCCAGCCTCAAAAGATATCCGAAAGAACGACTTTGTTGAAATCAATAGCATCACGAAATAAATCATTTGGAACAGGCTGGTCAGATGCCTTATAAACTGAAGAAAATAACCTACCAAAAAGGTCAGCTGTTTCTTGTGAAGACATACTAACAGACTCTCCGAAAATCATGCTTTTAGGAAAGCCAACTATCTTCCTAGTCTCATCCGAGAAGCGCCGAAAAGAACGGGGATCGGACTTGATCTGGTCATTGACCTTATTAATATAAGACTCATAACAATGATCCCGAAGAAAACTGCACCGTGCGCGTAAAGAAGAAAAGCGTTCATAATCGGACTGCAGTTTGGTACTTTTAAAAGCAAGATGGGCTGCCTTCTTCTCAAAAGTAAGCTTTCTTAATTCAGTGGAGAACCATTTAGGAAAAGGACTGGGCTTGATGATACGAAACGGAGTTGTTAATTGAATGCCAGTCAACAATATTTCATTGAATTTCAAAACAGCTGAGTTCAAATCAGACAGAGAGACAATGGAAGACCAATCAAATTTATTCAGGTACGATTTTGAGGCAGGGACGTCACACTTTTTATAATCATAAAACTGAACGACCTCCGTTTGAAATTCAACTTGAAAGGGGATATCGAAACAAATTGCATTATGGTGGAAGTTATTACTTAAAAGAAGGTCATGAGCCAAAAATGTCTTTATTTCGTAACAATCAGAAAACACTAGATCGAGGAAAACACCATGATTATTGGGTACGGAATTCACCTGGTGTAGGGTGAGACTGTTAAAAGATTCACAAACCTCAATCGCCGAAGAAGATAAAGCCACAGATGAGGTGGGCAGACGATCAACAACTATACCAACATTATCGACATTTTTCCAAAAAGCAGTATCAGGTTATAATCACCTGCAAGAATAAACTTGGCATCGCTGAAATTATCACGAAGCTGTTCAACCACTTTGCAGTGTTCCAAATAAGCATCAAGAGAAGAGGCAGGGGGAATGTAAGTACATCCAAGTACCAAAGTACTTATAATGACGTGCATACCAAATTTCAAGTCTCTACCTCTTGCCGTTCTTGAAATATATCTTGTTCACAGACAGGCCGACAGATACACACACATAGGTAAAACTCAGGATTGACGCTCTTTGGGGGGGCCTCAAAACTTATATTGACGTTGAAAAATTGGAATCAAAAATTTCAGTCATCCTACAATATATCCCTTTTTATAGGAGAAGAAAAGTAACAGAGAAAAGTTCGAGAGTTATTGTGGCACAAACAGACAAACTATATCAATATTGGACAAGGCTTGGGGGGGGGGGTTAAGGCACCAAACCTCAAATTCGGGTCACTCCTCTAACAGTGGCAATAGAGCTCAAATTTTGATTAAATTTTAAATGGACACTCTTTGTAACATAATACTCGTATCATCAAATTTTGGGTCTCATGGGGTTATCTTCATCTGGGGGGGCTTTTAGGGAGCTAAACCTCAAATTCGGGTCACATCTCTAAAAGTGGCAATATCACTCCTATTTTCATGAAATTTAAAACATACTCTCTTTGAGAAATATCACCGACAAATAATTGGCTCCCAGGGGGCTATCTTCATCTCGGGGAACTTTAGGGCAAACCTAAAATGATTTCAATTTTGATAAGATTTAAACCAGGCACAAAGCAAATCTAATTGAAAAATTATTTCACTAAAAAACTGCGACAACAGTTGAAGGTTGCCTAATCTAATTCATTTTTTTTTTCACTAAAGAGCTGCGACAACAGCCGAAGGCTGCCTATCTAATTCAATTTTCTTTTTCGCTAAAGAGCTGCGACAACAGTCGACGGCTGCCTAATCTAATTCAAATATTTTTTTTCACCAAAGAAATCATTTTGTTAGCACTTTAGTGCGACAACTACGAAGGCTGCATTATCTAATTCATATATCTTTTTCCACCAAAAAGCTGCGACAACAGCCGAAGACTGCCCATTGTAATTCAAATCTTTTTTTCACTAAAGAGCTCCGACAACAGCAGAATTCTGCTTAATCTTAATTCAATTTTTAATTCCATCAAAGAGCTGCGACAATAGCCGAAGGCTGCCTAATCTTATTCTAATTTTTTTTTAGCACCAATAGCTGTGACAACAGCCGAAGGCTGACAAATCCAATGAAATTAATACTTCACTAAAAAGCTGTGACAACAGCTGAAGGCTGACAAATCCAATGAAATTAATACTTCCTAAAGAGCTGTGACAACAATCGGAGGCTGCCAAATGTAATTAAATTAATATTTTATTAAAGAGCTGTGAGAATAGCCGAAGGCTGTCAAATAAAATTAAATTAATATTTTACTAAAGAGCTATGACGACAGCCGAAGACTGTTAAATCTAATTTAATTAATATTGTACTAAAGAGCTGTGACAACAGCCGAAGGCTGCAAATCCAATGAAATTAATAGTCCACTAAAAAGCTGCGACAACAGCCGAAGGCTGCCATATCCAATGAAATTAATACTTCCTAAAGAGCTGTGACAACAGTCAAAGGCTGTCAAATCTAACTGAAATGTTTTTTTTTTTTTTTTTTTTTTTTTTTTTTTTTTTTTTTTACTATAAATACAGAGTGAAGACAACAGTCGAATGTTGACAAATTTATTTGAAATAAGGAAGATAAAGTCAAGTACGGTTTTCCGTACCATTTATTTACATCAGTTATTCTAATCTTTATACTATTTTTTTCAAGTTTAAATATTATTTATCTAGATATTCTAATTATCTTTTACTATTTTTCAGGTATTGTAATGTGTCAACAACCACCGGTTGTTGTACACAATAAAACAATATTAATAATATGCTTTTAAAGGTTCAAAGGTGTTGCATTGCATGAAGAGAACCATTTTGTGCTAATTCTGGAAACATTATATAAATTATCAAACAAACAAACAGTCCATGTTCTCCCATGAATGATATTTTCACACGAACTTTTGCACTGAAAAGAAGATTTTCTTTTTGGTAAAATTATGTTTCATACTTTCCTGGACACAAAAAATAAATGTTTCCTTAGAAACTCAAGAGGAAACGTAAAAATCACGCGAGTAATGCACCAAAATTAAACGCTTCTCATTTCCTGGTGAAGAAAATAAGTTTTTCTTTTCCTTTTCCCCCGGGGATTAGGAAAAATATATATTTGAGAGGTTCTTTTTATGGAAAGTTATAGCTGACCAAAGGGGAATGGTACGCAATTTCTTGAATCCATCTAGTCCAATTCTTCTTGTCGTTGTACACGCTCTCTGTCATCTTCACAAAACTCCACTTATACTTTCATCTATTGAGTATAAGTACTTATAAAACGCAAAGCCCAGTTGGTATACTGACTGACTAATAATCAACGTACGATAGCTAAATCTAGAGACTAGAAATTTTGGCATACAGATCCCTTTTTAATATGAAGGTGTGTAATACGAAAGGAAAAAGTCGAAAGTTCAAATGGAAGCAAGTTACCGTTAAAAATGACGCTTTTTAGCGGGTCTTTTTGCAATTTTTTTCTGGAGAAAAGAGATAACGATGACCGAGAATAGTATATATAAAAAAAAACATAAAAATATAAAATTTGAAATTTTCCGGTTTCTCCCCGATTTATGGACGGTTTTCTCCACCAAAAAATCAGAATAGAGAAGTACCACTTCGGGATGAGCGAGAAAGCTGAAATTCGATACAAAGGTGTTCCGAAGTGCAAAAAGTCATATCCTTGAATAAAATATTGAATTTTCTAAATAGGAGCGGTGCTCACTCTGGGGGTCGGTTCTACCAAAAATCTAAAATTGAGTATACCAAAGACTATTTTGAGCTAGCGATAGACGGCACTTTTGCAAAAGAACGTTGACCCGATTTTGATGAATTTTCATATGTAGGTCCCAAAATGAGTCCATATTTAATTGTCCCTGTCAGAATATTTTAGACGGTGTGTAGTATACAGAGCACGGGGGTCCGGCAGAGAACTTTTTATTCGATTTTTGGATTCTACGTAACTAGAAACGTAAAATATCGAATTTTGTGGGATATGTTATTTTTCATCAGTATAAATTAGCGGTTTTTTTTATATATATTTTAACCTTCTAAAATTTACAACTTTTTCGCATCTCAGGTAACGAAAACAAACTTATAAATCCTTTTCTTGGATGTAAAACTAATAAATAACCATTCCAGTTCAAAATGATAGAATTGCGGGGCAAAGTGAACAAGAATCGTTTGTCGGTTACAAGTGTTATAACTCATACCCCAGACTAGGTAGGTACTATATTTCAAACTGAACGAGAATCGTTTGTCGGTTACAAGTGTTATACCCCAACTCATACCCCAGACTAGGTAGGTACTCTATATCAAACTGAAGGAGAATCGTTTGTCGGTTACAAGTGTTATACCCCAACTCATACCCCAGACTAGATAGGTACTATATTTCAAAAAGTGTTGAAAACTTTGGAAATTACTTTTAGTATATAACATGTAATTTATAACTCATACCCGAGACTAGGTAGGTACTATATTTCAAACTGAAGGAGAATCGTTTGTCGGTTACAAGTTTTATACCCCAACTCATACCCCAGACTAGATAGGTACTCTATTTCAAACTGAAGGAGAATCGTTTGTCGGTTACAAGTGTTATACCCCAACTCATACCCCAGACTAGATAGGTACTCTATTTCAAACTGAAGGAGAATCATTTGTCGGTTACAAGTGTTATACCCCAACTCATACCACAGACTACCCCAGACTATATTACAAAAAGTGTTGAAAACTTTGGAAATTTCTTTTAGTATATAACATGTAATTTTCACAAAACGAAGAGGAAAATTACATATTATCATCCTATTCAGCTTAAAAAGAAAAGTCTAAAAAAAAAGAGAGAAAATTTTCCGTTTTTCCTTTATACGCTCCTTTGAAAAACTAGAGACAGAGAGAGAGAGAGAGAGAGAGAGAGAGAGAGAGAGAGAGAGAGAGAAAGAAGGATGTTAACGTATAATATAAAAGATTTTTAATTGAATTTTCATCACTCGTAGAGAAAATGAATGGAGTTTTCCCCTTTCCTTGTGAACAATTCATGTGTAAAGTGAAATGCCATGAGGAAAGGAGTTTTGACAAGAAAAAGTTTAAGTTTCCACCTAAACGAATAGGCATAAAGTCCAAGGCTCCACCATAACTGAACAGACCCTAAAAAGCGGTACGTTCACACGAGGAGTTTTGACAAGAAAAAGTTCAAGTTTCCACCTAAACGAATAGGCATAAAGTCCAAGGATCCACCATAACTGAACAGCCCCTAAAGAGCGGTACGTTCACACGAGGAGTTTTGACAAGAAAAAGTTCAAGTTTCCACCTAAACGAATAGGCATAAAGTCCAAGGCTCCACCATAACTAAACAACCCCAAAGTGCACTACATTTCAGAAGTAGAGGTGAACACATAATAATTATCATATTTATCTATGTTTAGATTAGAGCAGGGGTTCCCAAACTTTTTGGTACCGCGCCCCCCTTTCTTGAAATGAAAGCCTCCCATGCCCCTTCCCCTTTATATTATAAATTATGAATGGGTGTTGCTGAATGATATCTCATTCAAAACGCTAAGGTGTTGCTGAATGCTATCTCATTCAAAACGCTAATATATTGCTGAATGCTATCTCATTCAAAACGCTAATGTGTTGCTGAATGCTATCTCATTCAAATTTTCTAAACATCATGTTCAATAAAATTACCTTTGTAAAAAAATGGTGTACATTTATATTTTAACTGGATGATAATAATTCAACTGGTATCGCGTCCCCACTTGACTTGCCTTCAAGGCCCCTAGGGGGGCGGGCCCCATAGTTTGGGAACCTCTGGATTAGAGTATGCATTTTACATGTATGGAAATTTTGGTCTCCATTATTCCCTTGCCCGATATTGGCGTGCACACTCATTCCGCTTAGTGGATGTGCCCATTTTCGTTAGGGTACCGCATCAAAACAACATTAGGAACTGATATGAGGAATATGTTAACACCAATTTTCTCAGACCGCCAGATTTCACCCTGTATACAACTTTTTCTTTTCAACTTCATCATTTTCATAATATTTAGGCTTAAACGTAAGTTCTTGTGTTGACGTTACAGATTGTTCAAGACTTGACGTCAGAAATATTTAAAACATAAAATGATCACATCGTTATACTCAGTACAGGGTGTATCCGTATGTATTACTAGTCGCTACTAATTTACTAAATATTTAAAACATAAAATGATCACATCGTTATACTCAGTACAGGGTGTATCCGTATGTATTACTAGTCGCTACTAATTTACTAAATATTTAAAACATAAAATGATCACATCGTTATACTCAGTACAGGGTGTAACCGTATGTATTACTAGTCGCTACCAATTTACTAAATATTTAAAACATAAAATGATCACATCGTTATACTCAGTACAGGGTGTAACCGTATGTATTACTAGTTCGATGTTCGATGCCTTCTCCCTTTAGCTGTAACTCTTTTCTGGCACGGCAAAGGGTGTTGGCACCGAACAAAAGGTTGTGGCATGATTGAATTAAAGAAAGCAACGCCAACCCCAAAGTGTGAAGTTGAAGAAGACTCTATAGCGTTAGATACTTCATGAACACAAAGCGTCACCTTATTTCAGAAGGAGTCTAACTCGAAATTTTTAAAAGTCAGGTTTTTGTCCCATATAATGTAAAACAGCAATTCCCAACATGGG